>JAGKTI010031034.1:0-12237 GCA_018397915.1 Birgus latro
TGAGAGGAGCGAGAGTGTTTTTGATTGGAGACATGAATGGCAAAGTTGGGAATGTGCGAGTGGATGGAGTGGTTGGTCAGTGGGGTGTGCTAGCTGAGGTGGATGGGAATGGTAGTGCTTTGGTGGACATCTGTACTGATAAGGGGTTGGCAATAGCCAACACCTACTTTCGGCATAAGATGATCCACAGGTATACATGTAGAGTCATGAGGAGGATGGACGGTGAACCTGTTGAGCGAAAGACAATGATAGATTGCGTGTGTGTGGATAAGCGAATGAGAAGACAAGTGTTGGATGCAAGAGTGTGGAGAGGGTGGGGGAATGGAATCTCAGACCATCACTTAGTGATGGCCAAGGTAAGGCGCAAAGAAAGTGGGTGAAGAGACGAAGGGGAAGACAGGAGGAAATAGCTCCTGGGAGAAGAGTGGAGGAGTTGCAAGAAAATGAGAAAATGACCGAGTATAAGAGCGTAGTTGAAGAAAGATTGGGAAGGTATGAGTTAGAGCAGATGGAAGGGGTGGAAGATGTATGTAAGATTTTCACCGAAGAGATCGGTGCAGCGAGTGAGGTGGTTTGTGGAGTGAGGAGATGTAGGGGTGTGCAAGGGCCAGCATCGTGGAATGAGGTGAAACGAGCTGTGGAACAAAAAAAGAAGGCATATCTATGAATGGCTAGCGAGCAGAGGAGGGGAGAAGATGAGAGAGAGAAGAGAGAGGTATATGTGAACTAGAGAAGGGAGGTGAACAGATTGGTGAAGGAGAGTAAGAAGAAAGTGGATGAAGAGTTTGGGAGGAGTTTGAGTGAAAAATGGAGGGAGAGTAAGAAATTGTTTCGGAAGAAGGTAAAGAAAGTAAGACAGTGTGAAAGGGGATATAGTAGCGGAGTGAAAGATGGGAATACCTAATAGATTGCTGGTGGAGAAGAGAGAGAAATTGAGGAGATGGAGGGAGCACTTTGAGGATTTGTTGAATGTAGAGAGTGAGAGCAGTGCGAATATAAGTGGTTGGGGAATGGCTGGGAGAAGAAGAGGTGAGAGGAGGGAGGAAGAGATCAGTAAGGCGGATGTAGTGGAACCAATGAAGAAGATCAAGATGGGAAAGGCCCCAGGAATTGATGGAATGTGTGGTGAAATGCTGAAGTATGGGGGTGAGACTGCTGTGGAGTGGATATGGAAGTTGTGTAGATTGGCTTTGGGAAGAGGGAAGGGTTCCAGAGGACTGGAAATCAGGTATAATTGTTCCTTTATACAAAGGAAAAGGGGAGAGAGAAGTATGTGGTAACCATAGGGGTATTTGCCTTCTTAGTGTGACTGGAAAAATATATGGTAGAATACTTATTGATAGGGTTAGGCATATAACAGAGGAGCTAGTTGGAGAAGAACAAGGGGGATTTAGGAAGGGAAAAGGGGTGTGTAGATCAGATATTTGTTCTAAGATGTTTGGTGGAGAAGTATCTAGAGAATGGAAAGAAAATGTATGCTGCCTTCATAGACTTGGAGAAAGCTTGACAGAATAGATAGGCAAAGTATGTGGAAGGTATTAAGAATATATGGAGTGGAGTGGAAATTGTTGAGTTCTGTGAAGAATATTTACGAAGGAGCTAGGGCTACTGTGCGAGTGGATGGTAAGCTGAGTGAGTTCTCTGATCTGAATGTGGGACTGAAACAGGGTTGTGTGATGTCTCCATGGCTGTTTAATATATACATGGATGGGGTTGTAAGGGAGGTGCAAGGTAGGGCAGTGGATGTGGGGGTGGCTCTAGTGAATGAGGGGGAGATGTGGAAGATTCCAGTGTTGTTGTCTGCTGATGATGGAGTATTGTTGAGTGAAGATGAATGGGAGTTGCAGGGTTTGGTGAATGAATTTGGGACAGCGTGTAAGAAGAGGAATCTGAAAGTCAACGTAAACAAGAGTAAAGTTATGGTTTTTGAGAGGAATGAAGTCACAGAACGCACAGTGAGGTTGGATGGTGAGGATATGGAGAATGTGAGTGCATGCAAATACTTGGGTAGTGTGATGAGTAAGGATGGAAGTTTTGGGGATGAAATACTTGAAAGGGTACAGCAGGGAAGGAAGGTTGTTGGTTCAATGAAAGCTTGATGAGAAATAGGGAGGTGAGTATGGAAGTCAGGATGTCACTGCACGATAGTATTGTGATACGTACCCTGACGTATGGACCTTGCTAGAGGGTAACAAGTCAAGAGTGAGAGCAGTGGAAATGAGTTACTTGATAGGAGCATGTGGAATGACATGAAGGGAGAGGCTGACGAATGAAGAAGTGAAGGAACGTTGTGGGGTAGATGTGGTTGTGGTTGAGAAGATTAGGAGAAATACACTGAGGTGGTTTGGACATGTGCAGAGAATGGAGAATGAAAGACTGAACAAGAGGGTTTATGTAGGTGAGGTGGAGGGAGGGAGAGGGAGGGAAAGACCGAGGATGAGGTGGAGAGATGGAGTTGAGAGGTATATGAGGGAGGGGGGAGTGAGCTGGGGGGAGGGTAGGCAAATGGTGCGAGACAGAGCGACTTGGAGGCGTTTTGTCTGCGGCCACCCTTTGCGGGATTAGGGCGTCGGGCTATAAATAGATAGATAAATACATTGTTCAACACAAGCTGTATTGCTTCAATCTGAACAGCTCAAACTGTTGCTTTACCTGTTTTATGTTTAATAACTAATGGTCCCGCCACACTAATGTCGGAATTGGATATAACATGACGCAAACTGTCCGATCATTCAGGTCGTAGTTAAAGTTGGATTAGGAACACTTCGTTTGATATAGCCACGTTCTGTTCAATCTATTTCTTACTGTTAGACATGATGCTGGTAACAGTGAGAAGTATTCTGGTCAGAAAAAAAAAACACAGTGAAACGAGTTGTTCTTATTCCACTATTACTCCTAACGTACGGTAATGGATGGACAGTTAGACACTTCACCAGAATCTGTTTCAGAAACATGCCACTAGGTTCGCTTCTGTCACCCAGCTCTGATGCGGGGTATGCAATGAAAAAGTAACCAGTGCTTAAATTCTTTTTAATTTTGACACGAAATAAAACACCCCAAAAGATATTTTACTGATCAGATTACTCGGGGCATGATATGCTACAAAGAAATTATATTCAATATGGGAACCTTTTGATTATATATAATATCAATGTCATTTTGTCAACTCAGTTTTTGTCAGTTTACTCTTTTCTGAAAGCATAACATAAAGACAAAACCTAGGCAATTTTACGAGAACCATCCATACAACAAGATAACAGTGATTACGGTGAGTAAAATATTTGCCATTCGTTAGAATCCACAAAAGAAAATAGATATGAAGCCACAGATTTGACAGCACATTTCGATATGCTACCCTGCCTGACATATGACTTTTCAAAGCAATACCTGTTGGACGTCTGGACAATCTTAGCAGCCTAGGTCTAACATGACGAAATTTGTGTGTGTAGTTGGTGATTGCATATCGGACTCTAATAAAAGCGCCAAAAGCTATTGTTATATGGCTGACGTGAAGGGATGGGTAAGATTCCCATCTCAAAAACAGGAAACAAGGCGAAGAAAGCTGTGGGAAGACAGGAGGCGACAACTCGGGTGGAGGGCCAAGAGAAACCATGCAATCAGTTCGAGACATTTTCAAGAATGAAGTGAATATGGACCACGTTTATCCCATCGTGACCCAGAACTGTTCGCTTACAAGAAATGGTCAATAAAACGCTTCTAAGAAACAGAAAGACATCTGCACTCGGCTGTGGTTAAAGTGTCGTACTGCACTGCCATTTTGCTTTGATTAATATGGCTGATTCACTAACTAAGCATTCGTTAAGTATGTAATTTTCAGTGGAACAGCTTATTTCCTTAACCTGAGGAATCCCATCGACATATGGGTACACCCATGGACGTAAGGATACGTCGCGCAATTGCAATTTGCACAATTTTCAAGTTTCATGGGTGATTTTTGGTAGGCATATGTGGGAGACCTTCCTCTACCTGCTGTCAAGCGGGGATACTGCCTGGCCCCACCTAACCCCCCCCTCACCCCCACACTGGGGAATTCACCTGTTAGCAGTAAGCTGGCTAGTAAAGGTATGTTGCCCAACTGTCTCTCCAATGACGAAATTCACGGTGAAAGTGATTCCTGAGGTGGAGGACAAAGAAATAAAGAAGCTAGAGTAAGAAACAAACAGAAGTGATTAGGTGGTAATGTCATAAAGGAAGGTTCCATATGAGGATGTGTTTGGTGACAACAATGATTCTATTGCCTATATAAATGTGTGAAAACCAATATATTCTGTTACTACACATAAATTCGTACCAAATACATAAATAAATACGTAATTGAAAGTGGCTTGAATTAGTTAACCCTTCCATAGTTCGTTTTCTTTAGCCAGGTACCCTGAAGAAGAAGGAAAACGTAAGGTTGCATGACACATGTATCAACATTTTAAAGCACAGGATCGCGATTTCTCTATGAATTTTCGATGTTTCTCACCAAAAGCAAAGGTTTGAGCCAATAAATTTTTTCCCCAAAAATGCTCGGAATTTTGGGGTATCGGAGGTTGGATATCGGTTGGGTCGTGACGAATTAAAGCATGCTAAAACACACGCATCAGAAGTCCTGAAGGTAATCTACTTTTACTAATTGCACACGACTTACTCAAATATATGTAAACAGACAACACACTATTTTAGTCCCCAAGCCAATATTCTCTGAAAGCCAGGTTATTCTTTCTTTACAGGTATATATATGCACCTGATTGAACAGGAAAAAAGATTCCTATAAATAGCACCATTATCATTAACTTAGTATTAGGTACAGTTTTCCAGGTCTTTAAAACAGCGCAAAAGTATTTAATCAAGGCTGGGCGATGCTAGACCACCTGGTGGCAGACCTCTGAAAGAGGATTTGGTGAAGCCTCTAATTCGCGTCAGAATAAGTCTTGTTCCGGCCTCAGTGTGGCGGCTTCCAAAGCCTGTTTTTCTCTGTTCGGTATCTGGTGCTCCTCACTGCTCCCCATTTTCTTACTGCATTTCCTGTATGAGTATTAAATCTATATGAAATGTTTCACTTCATCCTAAAAAAAATAATGAATACAATATGAATTATATACATATGAACCAACGACTCTACCAGGAAGAAAGGACAGAGCAAAACTAATCTGTTATCTCACAAACTGGGGTCCTGACATAGGCAAGTACATGTATGCCCGCCCAAACAACCATTCGAGAAAACAGGCGATGGCATCAGGGAGGGATTCTCGAAAGGATTTACGTTCATGTTTTCCTCAAGTTCTACGTAACTTGAGGTAACTAAAATAAGAGTTCGTATAAGCCATACTCAAAACATGGAGCTACCATATTTGTTTGCAATTCTCTGCCATAACTTACCTAGGGTTCTTATAACCCATACTCAGAACAAGTCAAATTGGCTGTAACTTCCAGAGGATGAAGATGCTTAAGACCATTTACATGCAGTATCAGAGTCCCTATTCAGCCTTATTTAAGCAACTTCACCCTCTTAGGCCTGTTGGGATTCCAGGTTCCCACCTTTTATGACTAGCCACAGCAAAGGATAGGTAATAGTTGGAGGTTATAGAGATCTGGAGGGACCTTCAGTTCCCATCCAACAACCTCCTTGACTGTGAATCTTGCAACTTTGGTAGCTTCGTGCCACACACGAGAATTCTGCTTCTTCTCAAGCCCCCATTCCTGTATTCTATGGTGAGTTATAATATATGTTGTTAATAGTATATTGAATATATCATGAAAACGTTATGATTGCTATAACTGAGCAAATTCATCAGACAATTGTGTAATAATAAGAAAAAAAAGGGTATCGCACGTCCCACTAGGAAGCTGGATTCCTATCAGGTATATTTGTAGAACTGGAAGAAAAAAGAATGATCAATTATGGTTTTGAAACCTCATTTTCTTCTTTTCCCAAGATTAGAACAGGAGTGACAAAACATTGTCCAACACCGAACCCTAACTATCACAGTTATATCTAGGTTATAATCAGTCAAAAGTAAGTTATCTGATTGGTGTATTTTTTTTTCATAATATTACGAATGGGGTTTTGCCAGTTAGGAAGTCGAGAAGCATCTCACTGATTCTAGACGCTTACCGTGGGCTGGTATCGGTACAAGTCAGAGTTGCCAGTTTGCCTGCTATTAGTGAGCGTAGTTATTTCGCAAGTTATGCATTGATTTTTATGCTCTTTTTCTCTTTAATGTTTTATTTACTTGATTGTTTGTTAAACTGTGTAATTTAATTTAAGTTTGGTAATTGATTTAGAGTGTTATGTAATGTAAGAAGACTGGCATATTTTGGTTGTCTCCTAGTTGGCAACTGTTAACTGTCTCACCGTCGAGTTCGTCCTAGAAGTTTCCTGAATAATGCAAGCTTATATAAGGATGAAGGATGAGACACTAGCATTTTAAGTTCAGTTGGGGCTCGGTCAGTTTGAGTGAAGTTTAGTCGGGTGTCGGTGTAGTGTCATTGAAGTTTGTATATTTTCGGTACCTGTGAAAACAGTAAGGTGTTGTCTAGTATTAAGTGTAATAACAGTGAAGTGTGTCAAACACTGAGTGTAATAACAGTGGCGTATTGTCAAGTAATAAGTCTAATAGCAGTTAGTAAAGTTCGTATAGCTTCAGTGCGTGTGAAAACAGTGAAGTGTAATAACAGTGAAGTGTTGTCAAGCATTAAGTGTAAAATGTTGTCGAGTATTAAGTGCAATTGCAGTTAGTAAAGTTTGTATACGTCCAGTGCTTGTGAGAACAGTGAAGTGAAGTTGGAAAGCATTTAGTGGAATTATTTGGAAAATAAAGACAGTGAACTTATTTGGAAAATAAAGACAATGAACTTTAAAACAAGTGTTTATCTTCGCCTCAGCTGATCATGTGTACTGTACACCTAAAGGCTGACCACAGGAAGAACGACTGGCTGGGCAACGTCCTTCCTATACTGAAATACTGCTGTTGGAGCCTGTGGCAGTGTGGGACGTGGGACGGAACACCGGTCTTCCGGGAGTGGGATAATTTAGGTGCTGCAGTGAGTCTAATCTTCGACATGGAGCAAGGTGGTGTGCAGACAAGATCCTGAGCTGGGCAGGAGGAGGAGGTGACCGTGGTTGCAATGATGAAGTTATTACAAGTTTCACAGAAAGACCTCAAAGAACAATTATTACAGGCAAAGAATGAAGGACAGAAAAAACTCCAAGAACAATTATTACAGGCACAGAATGAAGGACAGAAAAAACTCCAAGAACAATTAAAGGCACAGAATGAAGAACAGCAACGACGACATGAACAGCTTCAGGAGGCATTCCAGGAGCAACAGAGGGAAGTACAACTGAGGGTGCAAGGACAGCTAGATGTATTCATGGGGGAAATGAAGGAGGAACAGCAACAGCTTAAGGAGGAAGTAGGTGACAAGCTAGAGCAGCAAATGTATGAGGTAATCAATAACGTGATGGAGTGTAAACAGCATGTAGACGACCAGATGAAGACAATTATTGATGAAATAGTGAAGAGTGCAAACAGCATGTTGACAGCCAGCGGGAGATTAGTAAGAGAATAGTGATGGAGTGCAGACAGCATGTAGATAGTCAGTTGAAGCATGTAGTTGACCATGTAAAGATAATTAGTGAGAAAATGGAGGCTGTAGAGAAATATTGCACTGCTGAACCTCAGGTTAGTGTACAGGGAGCATATGAAAGGAATGGACAGTGTATGGTGAATCTTGACGGATCCCAGGCATCTAAAGGTACCATTACAAGGTTGAATAATCAGAATGTAGAAGTTTTAAGTCCTGGGCTTAGATGCCCCAGTTTTTAGACCCCAAACCAGTGAAGTGCGTGGCTATAATGGGGGTCCAATTAAAAAGAAACCTCAGGAATTTGATGGTAGAGTATCTTGGGAAGCTAACCGTGCACAGTTTGAGTTGCTTGCAGATCAGAATGGCTGGGATGATAGGCAGAAGTCAGCGCAGCTTGCTACTAGCCTTAAGGGTGCCGGAATGGAAATTCTGGGCCAGGTGATGGAGAGGAACAGTTATCAGTCCCTAGTAGAAATGCTGGAGCACAGATACGGAACCATGTACCAGACTGCGGTTTACAGAGCAAGATTCCGGAACCGTGTATGGGCTTGGGGAGAACCCCTAAAGCAGCTTGCTGAAGACCTGGAGAGTATGGCATATAAGGCGTACCCTGGAGCTGCACATAACCTGTTGGGTATTCTACTGAGGGACCAGTTCATCGATGCTCTTGACAGTGCAGAGTTGAAAATGCATGTGAAGCAGGCTCAACCCAGAAGCATGCTAGAAGCACTTGTCAGGGATCTAGAGTTTGAGTCCTATGTCATGTCAAGTACGTCCACTTTTCGGACAGGTCGTAGAGCAGGATTCAAGGCAAGAAAGGGGCAGGTACGTGAAATGGAAAAATTTGAGGGAAGTTGCTGGTACTGTAGGGAGCTGGGACATCGGAAGGTGGATTGCAACAAGTTGAAGAGGACACAGAAGATCAGAGGAAGTTGCTGGTATTGTGAGGAGCCAAGACATTGGAAGGTGGATTGCAACAAGTGGAAGAGAGAACAGGAGGACAAAGCAACGAAAGTGCAAGAGGATGGTGAGTTTCCCGAGGGAGGCAGTGAATCATGAAGAGGACCAAGACCCTCCAGGAGGAATGGACTATGTGGAGGAGCAAGGACGCCGTCGGAAGCAGCACAGAAGACAAGTTAAGTTAAAGGATTATTTTGTGTATAGTTAGATACTTCATCAGGATTAATTATATTTGTATATATTATGCAGTTTTGTCGGGAAGTCAAAGAACTAGGGAGGGGGTAGTGTTACGAAGGGGGATTTTCCAGTTAGGAATTCGAGAAGCATCTCACTGATTCTAAACGTTTACCGTCGGCTGGTATCGGTACGAGTCAGAGTTGCCAGTTTGCCTGCTGTTAGTGAGCGTAGCTATTTCGTAAGTTATGCATTAATTTTTATGCTCTTTTTCTCTATGTTTTATTTACGTGATTGTTCGTTAAACTATGTAACTTAATTTAAGTTTGGTAATTGATTTAGAGTGTTATGTAATGTAAGAAGACTGGCATATTTTGGTTGTCTCCTAGTTGGCAACTGTTAACTGTCTCACCGTCGAGTTCGTCCTAGAAGTTTCCTGAATAATGCAAGCTTATATAAGGATGAAGGATGAGACACTAGCATTTTAAGTTCAGTTGAGGCTCGGTCAGTTTGAGTGAAGTTTAGTTGGGTGTCGGTGCAGTGTCATTGAAGTTTGTATATTTTCGGTACCTGTGAAAACAGTGAAGTGTTGTGTAGTATTAAGTGTAATAACAGTGAAGTGCGTCAAGCACTGAGTGTAATAACCGTGGAGTATTGTCAAGTAATAAGTGTAATAGCAGTAAAGTTCGTATAGTTTCAGTGTGTGTGAAAACAGTGAAGTGTAATAACAGCGAAGTGTTGTCAAGCATTAAGTGTGAAGCGTTGTCGAGTTTTAAGTGCAACTGCAGTTAGTAAAGTTTATGTACGTCCAGTGCTTGTGAGAACAGGGAAGTGAAGTTGGAAAGGATTAAGTGGAATTATTTAGAAAATAAAGACAGTGAACTTTAAGAAGCCAGTGCTTATCTTCGCCTCAGCTGATCTTGTGTGCTGTACACCTAAAGGCTGACCATAGGAAGAACGACTGACTGGGCAACGTCCTTCCTATACTGAACTACTGCTGTTGGAGCCTGTGGCTGTGTGGAACGTGGGACGGAACAATAATATATTTTCAGTGATTTTTTTATTATTGTTATTTAGGTTCTTTATCTTTTATTTTTTTTTTTTTTTTTATGCAAGGAAGAAGGAACCAAAGGCCATGGGCCCGCAAACCTTTCCTTCCAAGAATAAACAAAAACAACACAAAAGAGAGCCAAATCCAAGATCCGTTCATTTTGAGATGCCTGGACACACTGCGTTTGAAAGAGTTGAGATTATAGGAAGTGGGAAATACAGACAGAGGAAGACAGTTCCAGAGTTGACCAGTTGCATTAATGAAGGACTGGGAGTAACGGTTAACTCTTGCATTAGAGACTTGGACAGAAAAGGGATGAGAGGTTGTTGCTAGACGGGTCGTAGAGGTGGAGGGAGTAGACAGTTCAGAGGAACAGTGGGCATTGAAGTAGCGATAGAAAAGAGGTAAAGATGCAACAGTGCGGCGAAGAGACAGAGGTTGTAGGGAGCTAGTAAGAGGAGGAGAGTTAATGAGACGATAAGCCTTTGACTCCACCCTACTGAGAAGGGCTGTATGTGGGGATCCTCCCCACACATGAGAGTTGTACTCCAAACAGGGGCGAATAAAACCCGTGTATAAAGTCAACATCTGTGTAGAGGTAAAGAAGGTTCGGAGTCGGCTTAGCACACCTAATCTCTTTGAAGCAGATTTCACAAGAGATGTAATATGTTCTTTCCAAGATAAATCCCGAGTGAATGAAACTCCAAGCATCTTCAAGGATGATGAAGGAATGAGCTGGACATTATCAAACATCAGCGGGTACTCCTGTGGAAAGTTTTATCTGGTTGATAGGTGCAAGAACTGAGTCTTTGATGCATTAAAAACAACAAGATTATTTTTACCCCAGTCAGAGATACGAGCCAAGTCAGACATTAGGTGTGCCATAGCCTCATCCCTTATTTGTTGAAGTAACTGCAGAGATGGGCGTTGCAGGAACAGAATGGAAAGGTCAAGGGTGGAATCATCAGCGTATGAGTGGATAGGGTTAGATGTACAGCTTAGAAAGTCATTGATGAATAAAAGGAAGAGAGTTGGTGATAGGACAGAGCCCTGAGGAACACCGTTTTTGATAGATCTAGGAGAAGAACGGTGGCCGTCTACAACAGCTGCTATAGAGCGACCAGAAAGGAAGCTAGAGATGAAGGCATAGATAGAAGGATAGAAACCGTAAGATGGCAGTTTAGAAATTAAAGATTTATGCCAGACTCGATCGAAAGCCTTTGAGATGTCAAGAGCAGTGGCAAAGCTTTCGCCAAAGTCCGAAAGGAGGATGACCAGGAGTCTGAAAGATAGGTGAGAAGATCGCCAGTGGAGCGTCCATGACGGAACCAATACTGGCGATCAGAAAGAAGGTTGTGATAGGAAAGATGCTTTAGAATTTTTCTGTCAAGAATAGACTCAAACACTTTCGAGACACAGGATGTTAAAACAATTGGACGATGGTTAGAAGTTTGGGAATGGTCACCCTTCTTTGGGACTGGCTGAATGAGAGCAAACTTCCAGCAAGAAGGAAACGTACAAGTTGATAGACAAAGGCGAAAGAGTTTACTAAGGCAGGGTGTAAGCACAGAAGCACGGTTCTTGAGGACAACAGGAGGGACCCCATCAGGCCCATATGCCTTATTAGTATTGAGGCCAGTGATGGCTGAAAATATATCAGCTGAAGAAATTTTAATGTCAGTCAAGAAGAAGTCAGAGGGGGGAAGCGATGGAGGAACAGCACCGGAATCGTCTAAGGTGGAACTGGAGGAGAATGTCTGAGCGAAGAGATCGGCTTTATCAGTAGAAGAAATAGCTACAGAGCCATCAGAGTAGAAAAGAGGAGGGAAGGATGATGAGGTAAATTTGTGCATATGTGTGTATCTATGTATCACTTTGCACATCTGAAAACTTGTAATGATAATTACTGCAACAACTTTGTACCATGTATGTGTCATTGTATGTCTTTGTTCATTATTGAGCTTGTAATGATCATTACTTCTACACCTTTTATGCCCTAAGGTATCAATGTATTTTATTTTATATTATTTTTTGGTCTCATGCACCCTTTCCTGCTTGGCCTTCAGGGATAATGTTCCCCAGAGTGTTGGGGCTTGTGAAAAACGCACCTGAAGTGTCAGGTAAGATGTCACTGAAGGAAAGATGAAGAAGGTCATTATCAAAAATCTATTCTCGGCTAGAATGTAACCCTATTCCAAGATGACTGTAAATCTCGTTCGTTGGAACGCATCGTTCTTGGTGAAAATCGCACCTGAAGTGTCTGGTAGCGAGTCAAGGAAGGAAGAATCAAGAAGGTATTTATTGAAAATATGTCTTCTGCTAGAAAGGAACCCGATTTCAGGATAACTATAAATATTTCTTTTCTTGTTTCTTGGGATGCATCCTTTTGGTGAAAAACGTCCCGGAAGTGTCAGGTACGGTGTCAATGTAGGACAAATAAAGTAGCTCATTATTAT
>JAGKTI010031035.1:1077-12237 GCA_018397915.1 Birgus latro
GCATTCCTGGGGCAACTCATCTCTACCACCTTTAATCAAACTTTTGTCCTCCAGTGTCTATGCCTCACTCTAATCAATCCATGCTATCACCAAAATATTATTAAGCATGAATTACTTCCATGCTCACATGCCTACTACCTTTTGTCCATCCTAAGAATCCCTGACACTTCCATTTGGTGCTGGGGTCTCTCCCTTTCTTTTTCAACCATCCTGCTATCCATATTAAATGCACTTCACAGATACTTAAACTCTATAACACATCCCATCACAGCATGATTCAGTATCACAAATACAGGAAGTACATTGTCTACAAGAATGAAACTCAAAGTAACATTATTTTTAGCATCATTTCATCTTGACTTTTGGCCAAAAACCTAAATAAGCAAGCCCACAAAGTCAGACTGAAGTAAAGTTAATCAAGTTGAAATTTTTTTTTTTATCAGAAGTCAACTTATCCTCAGAAGTGTAGTTTGACTCACCTGACTTTTGATCTTTGCTTCCAGTACGTAAATAAGCCTCATGTCCTCTTATCTGTCTGTTTCACATTTTTTGACCTGTGTGACTTGCAGGCATCAAAACAGTACACACTGGTTTTCATCAATTTTGCAAAACACACCAAAGCTCAAGTGCAACCCTAACCAAGTGAAAGCTGAGGTGAATATGAGCAATAATTTTCATAGAAATACAACCCTAGTATCACAGTCTGTCTGAAATGTACAGTTTTCAGTCTCAGGTTATATCTTGCATTCACTCCAGATTCAGTAAGCTAACTGAGTTTCATGTTCCCATGTAGCAGAGTATCATTCTTAATTAGGAGAATAGCTTGTTCCAACTCACTTCCCTCCAACTTTGTCAGCCCCCCTCCCCTTCCTCCCCTCTTCCTGTTCCCTTCATCTTCATCCCTCTACAGTAATTACTTTCAATATACAGTACATACTGAAGAGTAAAAGGGGAAATAACTCATCTCCACTCAATATCCACCCTCAGAACCAAACCCTCACCTGCAAAAGCTGGGAATAAAATTCTTTATCATTAAACCACCTTCTTCATAACAAGTAAATCATGCTGATAATCAAAATACAAGCTATAAAAAAAATCCAACAAAAACTACTGTACCTTACTGTATATACAGTATACCATACTGCAGTAGGATTAAGGTATGTATATGTTTCACCAATCAACTATGCTGATCCTGCACACCCCAACATTAAAAGTAAGCATGAACATGAAATATAAGATATGTCTGTACACACCTGGCTATAGTGATAAGGATTTGGTAGGAAACTCGGAACAGAACATAGTTAATGTATCCAACTGAAATGTAAGAAGTGAGGCCCATGAATAGCAGGAGCAGACCATCAGCCAGGGAGAAGACAGCCAGAGTTCCCTCACCAAATAGTTCCCAGTTAAGGTGGAGGTATCCAACTGAAAATGCAGCTAGTGCACCTGAAAATGGGAAGGGGGAGGGGGTCAGACTCATTCATGAAGAATAAGTTGTAAAATATTGTATGATCACAATGCTGCTAATATATACCAATAGCGTGACTGGCAAAAAATATCATTTACCTCTGCCAGGAGGTATATGTTTTACCCTGCATTTGTTTGTTTGTTTGTCTGTCTGTCTGTCTGTCTTTGTGTTTGCAGGATTACTTAAAAAGTTAAGAATGGATTTTCATGAAACTTTTTGGAGGGGTAGGGTATGGCCCAACGAACAATCGATTAGATTTTAGTTGTGATCCAGAATGATTTGTTTTTTGGCTCACACCATATCTCCAAAAGTTCTCAATTAATTTCAATGAAATTCTGTGGAAGGGTGGGCCATGGGCCAAGAAAGAATAAATTAAATTTGGGGGAGGATCCAGATCCGGCATTGGCGGAAGTATGCACACTCTGAGTGCTGCGCTTGTTATTAATGTTCTAGTTTCTCTGCAGCATAGATACACCATCACAAAAAAAGGACCTGAATGCCTGGGCACAATGAATGTGAAAATAAGCGAAACAAAGTGTGTCATCTTGGAATGGGTAGTACTGCTGATTTTGGAATGATACATTTTGAAGCCTCTGCACTTGTGTATGATTCAGTGGTGTATGGTATAGTAACCATTACTGAAAAAGGCACATGAGGAGAGCTGTTTTCAGATTCTTCAGTCGTATATTTCAAAATGCATGGTGCTTTCATCATCCAGATACTTTGTGGTAAGTGTACTTAGAATTTGTAATCTACGATGGACTATAATTCAGACTGTTCATATCTGACTATCTGTTATCAGGATGTTCATATCTAACTATCTGTAATTTACCATGGATACAAATTCAAGGTGTTCATATCTAACCAGGGGTGTAGGAGGGGAGGGGAGACCCTGGGGCCCAAGCCTCCCCACATCTTTTCAAGGGGGGATCCTAGGTATGTTGGGCCCCCCCAACTCTTTCATACTACAATGTATTGGGTCGGAGTGCATTTCTGGAGAAAATGTGACTTTTCGATACTTCCATAATATTGTATCTGGAATGACACATAGTGCATATTTTCACAACACATGTATAATACTGTAATAATATGAAATATCATACGTGATGGTGGATGGTGCATCAGTATCATAACTGTACCATACTGTAATGCTGAAATGAATGCTTGAATCAAAACAAGTTTTGCAAATGGTGTTGGTGCAGTACAGTATTACAATTAGCTGTCAATTACTGCAATTACCTACTCACTGTATGTACCCATTATAATCATAATGCTTATCCAATCAGTAATATATAATCACAGAAGTATGTAATGCATGTAACTTTCCTACTCAGGATGAAAGCAAAAAAGAAAACCGAAGAGCCTGTGGCATCAACACTAACTTTGGTATGAAATGACAAAAGTGGGATGAATCCACCAGTGAAGGCATTTTTGTTTACTTTTTATTTCTAACTTTCGGTGATTTTGCAATAGTTTGAGAAATAAAACCCTAAATCAGACACATGGCTGGTAAACTGTTAAATTTCTTAGATTAGCTGCTTTTTTATTGGAAAATGTCTTTTGAGATGACTATGAATAACTGTGTTATGAAAAGTTGATTTGAAAAAAAACACCTTTTTGTACTTTATTCACTGGTAGGGCTTTGTGCAATGTTTTAAGGCAATTTTTGTTTAGGTGATTTGCCTAACAAATGTTACTGTCTGCCATAAGTACATGTACAGTACATGCAGGCCTACTCATGGGATTATTTTTACTAAATTTTTTATTTTTTTTATTTTTTGAAGATATAAAATGAAACTATAAAAGTAATTAAACATGTTTATCTGAAAACCTATGACAAACCCTAATTATTTTTTTTTTTTTGCAACTTACTGGGCTCAGCCTACCATAAGTCAGACGTCTTTACATCTCAAGGTTGCATTTCATTGTCTTCAAAGTTAGATAAACTGTCCTTGATCCTTGTTTTTTTACTTTATCTTAACAATGCTGTCCCCCCCCTTTTTTTTTTTAAACCCTGCTACACCCCTGCTAACTACCTGTAACCAACCATTGACTGCAACTCAAGGCATTCATACGTATCTGTAATATAATACTTTGCTGTGGCTATTATATGTCTTCACCTAGCTACAGTGTTATGTAATACTTTTCTGGCTGTTACACACCTTCACCTAGCTACTGTTTTATATAATACTTTTTTGTGGCTGTTACATGTCTTCACCAAGCTACTGTGCTATCTATTCTAATTTTTTCTGTTTCATATTTATCTGTACTCTTATACCACCAAAACATTTCCGGAGATTCAGTACCATTCCTGCTACAAGGATTTAATCTGTTATAAAATTTTCTTTCACTGTCTATACTGCTGGTCCCTACACTCCTGTCTGCCACTGCATGACTCACTTAACAAGGTCTGAGCAGCCTCTACAACCCCATTGTAAAGGTTTTCAGTATTATCCATGGGGGCGATGGTCTCCCACAGCGGCTGGATGTAGTTGCCTACTTGGAAGTTCCCGCATGTAGCAAATGCCCACCATGCTGACCATTTCACCAGGTACCAGTTGCTGTATGCTGCCTTGAAATCTCCCCAGATTAAGCCAGGTGCCTGAGTAATGGTAATAGCCATATTAGTTGTAATGAAACTCCATTTTCATGCAGCATGCAAATACAGTAGATAAACATTACTAGTAGATGTATTATACTATATGGTATATGGCTATTAACATCATGATAAATTAGTACTCTCTGTGGTGAGCTGTTATTGGACATGAAACCAGCAGACTGCAGAACCTGGCAACTTCATCTGGGCACTTTCAGAAATCTTTTACTGTATTGCATTTACTTTGAAGGACTCTCCTTATTAATGTGCGGTGCGTGAGGCGGGTACTAGTAAGCGTGTTCTCATGTGGAAGGATGCATTTCAGTGAGGGCATAGTAGATGCAGAAGTTGGTGAGGAGTATTTTGGGTTGGTTGGGGATGTTTTTCCTTAAACCCTAGTTTGTCTAACCATGCAGACTCACAGCCCACAGGTAAGCAACTGCTGTGGGGCTGTCCTACAAGTTCAGTACAATACTGTATATAATACTGTATAATCATGTAAGGAACTGGTGCCTCCTTGTGGTAGGCAGTAACTCACCTGAGTTGGACCAGGGTCCTTCTCTATGGTGAGGTGCAGGGATATATGAGAAGGTTTGACTTCTATGTGGACACTGCAGCTGTTTCAGCAAGGGTGCACAGTGTCACCATGTGTAGGTTTCTTGTCAGGAGGTTAATGGAGCAGTAGGTGTATGTCATCATCATCATCATCTTATGGACCTCCTTTTCCACCCTAGGGTTGGGTAAGGACCAGCGTCCAGACAGCCAAAATTTTCCCAATTCAGTGGGCCACGTTTCCATTCACTCATCATTCAAGCCCCTGGAATCCTGGCTCCATCTGATAAGCCAAAAAATTTCACCTCATTCTGTAGCTTCACATATACTTATCCGATACAGCCAATCTGAACGCTGTCAGATTAAAAAGGGGTGCCAAATCCTTGGTCATGCACTTCTTTGCACAAAATTCATCCAGCCAGCTCAATCTCTTGTCAGTCCCTTAGCCTCACCAGCTTCCATACCTCTCTTCCTCACACACTGATCCACCTTATCCTTCCACCTTCCTCTTGGCCTACCTCGCCTCCTTCCTCCTTCGAATTTGCTCAGATATACCCTTTTCACCACTCTCTTGTCATCCTTTCTCTCCATTACCATGCCATCTCAGTACACTCTCTTCGATCATGGTGTCCACAGACTTCCTTACTCTGTATCTTTCACGAATCACATTATTCCGTATTCTACCCACTCTCTGTACTCCACTTACATTCCTCAGCAGTTCCATCTCCATTGTGTTTACTCTTGATTTTTCATTTTCATGCCACACCATAGTCTCACACCCATATGTTAAAGCTGATACTAACACTCCTTCCCATAAGCCTTGCACAACTGCAACACTTAAGACTCTGTTTCTTATCAGGGTCTTCATAGCACCAGCTACTTTCCTTACTTGTGTCACTTTACTTTCCTCTTCTTTTGCACATTTTCCTCTCTTTTCTATCACTATACCCAGGTATTTGAACTCACCAATTCTAGTCTCTCTCTATTCACTGTAACATCACACTGGGAATCACTTTCTTTCTCAATAACCATTACTTTACTCTTTTCTACATTTACTCTCAAGAGATGATGCTCACAGACATCTACAAAACTCTCCAGTGGTCTATCAAGCTCTTGTCATGTATTTGCAAGTAGCACTGCATCATCAGCATACCTCAAATTTGAGATATTCCATCCATCACCATTCATTACCAACGCCATCCCTCTCTCCATTATTCATGTCTTTTCTTCTCTCGTCACCCCATCCATACGTATATACTGAACAACCATGGGGGCATCACGCAGCCTTGTCACACACCCACACTGATCATGAACCATTCACTCAGATGCCCATTTACCCTTACACATGCCTCACTACCATCGTAAAAACTCTTAACGGCACCTAGCAGCTTACCATCTACACCATACATGCACAAAACTTTCCACCATCCTTTTCTATTTACTTTGTCGTATGCTTTTTCCACATCCATAAATGCCATAAATACCTTTTAGTCTTTCTCACAAACCTTCTTCACTATCTGTCTCACTGCAAATATTTGACCTACACATCCTCTGCCACTCGTAGAGCTACCCTGTTTGTCAATCACTAGGACTTCTGACATCTTTCATACTTTCTCTATAATAGTTCTTCCATACATCTTCCCTACAACACTCAACAGACTTATGCCACGATGATTCTTGCACTCACTTCACTCACCTTTATTTTTGTACAGAGGTACAAGCACAGCCTTTTTCCACTCTGCTGGCACGCTCATCCATGCCTTCTTACATATCTCCAACAAGCACTTCATTCTGCTCTCTCCACTACACTTCATCTCTGCATACACCTCATCAACCCCAGTTGCTTTCTCATTTGTCAGGCACTTCACTGCATTCTTCACCTCTGCAAGTGTCACATTTCCTGGCACTGCATTCCTTCTCTGTACACCCTCAAAACCAGTCATGTTTACAGTCTCTCTGCTCTCACCATTCCCATTCATCAGACTTTGAAAATATTCTTTCCATCTGGTCCTTACTTCATTCCCATGGGTTAATAATCTACCACTTACATCCTTCACACTTTCACATTTTTTTCCACTGTCACTTTACATTTCTGCACCTCTTTCCAAAATCACTTCCTACTTTCAGGGTAATTTGCATTCATTTTTCTTCGTAGATTATCATTTACCTCCTTTTTCCTCTTCCCTTGTTTCTTTACATGCTTCTTGCTCTCAATATATTCAGTCCTTATTTCAACTGAACCCCTGCCCTGTAATCACTCTAGCCACCTCTTCCTCTTTTCCTCCACTGCTCTCTTAACCTCTTCATCCCACCATGCTGTTCCTTTCTTCTTCGTTGTTACTTTTGCCACACAACGCACCACTCTAGTATTCCTGACTAAGCAACCCAGATCCATTTAATTCCAATTCACTGATTCCAACTCCTCCCCTACTTTGGCCATGTATTCATCTGCCATTTCTTTGATCCTCAGCTTCTCGATTTTCAGTCTTTCTCCCTGACTGCTCCTCTCTCTCCTGGTCCACCTCACTCCTCTCAGCTTGATATTGCACACCACAATCATATGATCTGACAAACTCCACATCGTCCTCTCACTGCCCTCGTATCAGCAACACTTCCCAGCATCGATTTCTCTACAAGCATATAATCAATCAGCCTCCTTTCAACATGATCTCCATTCCCTCTATACCATGTATATTTATGTGCATCTTTGTGTTTGAAATAAGAATTACAAATGCACAACCTCCTTTCCTGACACATGTCCTTCAGTCACTTCCCATTACCATTCTCTCCTGGTACTCCATTATAATCCATTACATCATTCATAGGACCAGTGCCTACTCTTCCATTCATATCACCCATTACAATCACTTTATAACCCCTGGGCATTTCTCCAACTACTTCATCCAGCTCATCCCAAAACCTGTCTTTCTCTGTCTCACTTCTATCATTGCACGGTGCATACGTTACAATCACTGCCACTTTCACCTGCTCAAACTTGAACTTGACATACACACATCTCGAGCAGACACATTTGTAATCTCTCATTTCACTCTGCCACACTTCATTCATCAACAAAGCAACTCCTTCCTTGCATCTTCCTCGTCCATTCATGCTCGGCCCTTACACACTTCACACCCTTCCACTCCACTTGACACTCTTTCATCTTTGTTTCTCATAATGCCATCATGGCATATCTCGCACTCTTGAATACATTCACTACTTCCACTCTCTTGCTTTCCTCATTCACACCTCTCACATTCCACATAGCCATGCGAATCTGCCCGTTTCGTCGGGGCCCTGGGCAGATGTTGGGCCCTCCGAGGCTCTCCGAAACGTTTGCCATGATTTAGTGATTTTGATTAGGGCGTCGGGCTATAGACAGATAGATAGGGGAGTAGTGGTAGGTGGTGGCAACCATCATCCACTCGCTTGATGTAGTGCTGCTTACTTCTTCCTTAGCCTTTACCGTTCTTTTTCTGTGCCTGCCCTCCTCTCTTCCTATTTCTCCCATCTTTCCTGTCACTTCTTTCTTTCTTTACAGGTGGCTTTACATTGAGTGACAAGCCAAATGGTTTCCTGTAAGCCAAGAAACCATTTATAAACCTGGGTGGTAACCATATAACCAAACCATATGTGCTCCCTACGTGTCAACAAGTGGGTTGGTGGAGGGTTAGTGCTCCTCCCCGTAAAACAAATAACTCAAAGTCAAATGGCCACCCCTTATGGGATTATGGCATCTGGCAATAGATAGATAGGGGAGTCAGGGACACTTAACCCAGCCAAAAAACCCAGCTATATGGTTACCACCCAGCGAAGTAAATGGCTTCCTGGGTACAGGACACCATTTGGCTTGTCACTCGGCATAGAGACCATAAGGCATTGTGAGTGGATGATGAGCATCCCCATCTACCACACAGCAGATGTATATATTTTTATGAAAACATGGATTCCACAGTACTGCATGAATTGTGGAACAAAATTCATGTGAATGTTGTGACTACACTCTATAGTGATACAGTATTATATTATGCTATTACAGTGGTATCAGTACTAAACGTTTTTAACTAATAATCACGATAAAACCAGAAGATTAATACCTTTTTCATCTTAGATGACCAGCTTTCATTCATGGTGCCACTAGTGAGATGTGTGGAGCTGTCACCTTCACTGGTGGGCAAGTATTGCTTGCGGTGGAAATATATACTGGTAGGCACTGAGGGGAGTATACAGGCAATGATGAAAGCTATTGACACACTCGTTAGTGAAATGTAGTTGAGTGAGTGGTAGTCCATCAGGTTTGTTGAAACTAGGATCTGCAAGGCAAGTTCAGAGATAAGAAACAAAGTGAAATGGATTCATCCATCCATCATCTAATCCTTTGTTGCCCCAAGAGGAGCATAGGAGCCAGGGGCCAGTCAAGTTGGTCCTAACATTTAAGATGAGAACAATGTGAAGTGGATTGGGTATAGAAAAAGAAATTGCTTAAGTAATCAACCTCTTCAGTCAAATGGCATATTCATTATTTAGCTAATAATTTTTGCTACTTCAGACAATTTTATTATCTCTTAGAGGGACTTCTTGAGCTTGGAGATTAGAGTCACTGACTCATTCTATACAAAGCTCTCCAATTAGGTGAATAAAATAATTTGGAGGCTGCATGAAAAACACCTGATTCCTAGGGTTCATAGTTTTGACTACCGGATAATCAGTCCTCTTCTCTGATATATGGTACATTTGAACTCTTGCCCCACTATGTACATTTCATTATTATAAACCCTATCACATTCAATACAATTCAGCTGTCATTAGTTCACTGTCTCCATGTACCCCTTTTCTGCCCCTCCTATTCAATCTTCCATCATAAGAAAACAAAATTAACTCTAATGATTCATCCAGTCAAAGCAAAAACTGATCATCACTATTGTATATATCCTTACCTGAGCCAGTAACCCTGACATGAACCTGCCGGTCAAGAGAGCGGCTCGAGTGTAGCTTGTCACACGTTGGTAGAATTTGTTTGCTACTTTGGCATAGATGTATGTATAGTATGCCACTTCTGTTGATGTAGCTATACCGTATGCAAACTCCATGAATTGCATTGCCGCCACACCCCGTGCCCACAAGAGGAGACTCCATGTCACAACATAGCCAATTCCTTCAAAGATTATCACAGGCTTGTAGCGAAGTATGTCCGTAAGGAGGAAAACAACTATCAGCAGGGACAAGTAGGAATAAGTCCATACTGGGTACACTTCATAGTACACCTGGTGGGAAAAAATAAATCAAGAATAGTAATGAAAAAGTGTGTAGGACTTAGAAAACTATCTTCTGCATCATTAATTTAATCCAGTAGGGAGTCAGTCAAATGGTTGACAAAGATTTCTTAGAACAAAGGCACTTTTTTTTTTTTTTTTTTTTTGCCACTAACCAGGATAAGAGAACAGAAGGAGGGAGGAAGGAAGAAAATAAAAAAGAAAGTTGATCAGGAGAAAAGAGAGAGAGGAAGGAAAAGAGGGATGGGAGAGCAATATGAAAGAAAGTATCGGGTAGTATGTAGGTGCAGGGTTACTGTGAAGGTGTGCTAGCAGTATGAAAGTGTGTGTGAGGGGGGAGGGGGAAGGATGGGGAGTGGAATAAGAGGGAAAGTCATGACATCCTAATACACCTAAGAGTGATGTGATCAAATGTGAGGGTGTGGGGTTATATGGAAAGCTGCCTCTGTTGAGCTTCTGTGAAGGTGTGACGGGGTTAGGAGAGAAGGTCAGGAGGAGTGTGAGTGAGTGTGATAGTAGTATAGGGAAGGATGCTATGATATGCAGTGGGATAGTATGCTGAGGCAGGGTGACTGCAGATGCAGTGAGTGGATGGCGTAGTATGAAGGTGAATGGGGTAGCGTGAGGTAAGTGGGACTGTGTGAGGGTGGGTCAAATGTGAGGCAGTATTAACTAATAAAAGGGTGACCAAAGACAGTGTAAAGGATATGTTCTCTTTACAGTTCAGCAGTGTGAGTGTGTGTTCTCTTGGCAGTAAGGTAGTGTGGGGGGTGTGTTCCCTTGGCAGTAAGGTAGTGTGAGGGTGTGTGTTCTCTTGGGTAGTGTGGGGGTGTGTTCTCTTGGGTAGTGTGGGGGTGTGTTCTCTTGGGTAGTGTGAGGGTGAGTTCTCTTGGGTAGTGTGGGGGTGTGTTCTCTTGGGTAGTGTGGGGGTGTGTTCTCTTGGGTAGTGTGGGGGTGTGTTCTCTTGGGTAGTGTGTGGGTGTGTTCTCTTGGGTAGTGTGGAGGTGTGTTCTCTTGGGTAGTGTGGGGGTGTTCTCTTGGGTAGTGTGGGGGTGTGTTCTCTTGGGTAGTGTGGGGGTGTGTTCTCTTGGGTAGTGTGGGGGTGTGTTCTCTTGGGTGGTGTGGGGGTGTGTTCTCTTGGGTGGTGTGGGGGTGTGTTCTCTTGGGTAGTGTGGGGGTGTGTTCTCTTGGGTAGTGTGGAGGTGTGTTCTCTTGGGTAGTGTGAGGGTGTGTTCTCTTGGGTAGTGTGGAGGTGTGTTCTCTTGGGTAGT
>JAGKTI010031037.1:0-12237 GCA_018397915.1 Birgus latro
AGAGAGAGAGAGAGAGAGAGAGAGAGAGAGAGAGAGTAAAACAGGTGTATTATAAGAACATGTTATTGATGCTTGTCTTTCTTCCTTCTTCCCCTCCACATGCCACTCACAGGGTCCTCCTCAGCGGTCCACGAGCTAAGCATAAGCGAGCTCCTACCCTCCACGGACCAGTATCTCACTTACGATGGGTCCCTCACCGTCCCAGGATGCCACGAGACCGTCACTTGGATCCTACCTAACAAGCCCCTCTACATCGCATTTAATCAGGTTAGTTCACACAAGGTTTATAATTTTATCCCAACGCCCTTACACTTTCGGCCTTGATTTTCCTCTATAGAGCTAGTTAGCATGAGACATAGAGTTTATGCCTAAGGCTCGTTTTCTCTGCTCCTTGGTTCTCCTCTGCACTACAGACAGGCTAGTTACTTGAGACATCTATTTCTTACTCTCCTGGCCTAGATTCTTCCTACTAAGTCCTGTGCACCCACTTGAAAATTATCCGGAACTCCTGAATACGATGAGCTTTGAATCATTCGTAGAAGTGAGGCCGCGATCATGTATCAAAAGAGTGCTGAATAATTTTTTAGAGGGTATGCATCGCCTTCACTCCTAAATGAAATACAAAATTCGTATATTATAGTCACGAGCTCCTAATGTAAAATAGGAAACCACTGAATTTTACCTGAACCGAGACTAAAGTAATATCAATTAATCTACCCAGCAGCAACCAGTCAACCTTAATCCCGCCCGTACAGGGATGCCACGATCCTCAGTGGTGAAGCCTCCAGAACCCGTATTTATAAAGCATCATATCTATTTACACAGGATAAAAAAAAGGCCCCATCCAGAACCCATATTTATAAAGCATCATATCTATTTACACAGGATTAAAAAAAAAAAAAAAAAAGCCCCATGAGTATGAACTCTTATAATAACTCATTTGTTTTTTTCGTGTCTCGTCACTTTAAAATTCCCTCTCATATGATTTTGAAATGAAGTGTGAATGAAGAGAAACGTATACACAAGGAATCTTTTATACAACTGAAGCTTGGGAGGGTTTATAAATACAAGCCTCGTGTCCCCAGCCTCACATCAATTACAAACAGCTTACACGCATTCCGATTCTCCCCAATATCTGAGACGGACGTTCCTGGGCTCGGGCTTGGGGTAGGGGAGGAAGTGAATGTTGTGGTGGGGGTGGGGATGGGGGTTGTGACGGAAAGGTGATGGGAGGGGGAGAAAGGTTAGTGATTAAGGTTAGTGGTGCATAGCGTTTTTATTATTATTATTTTTATTATTGTTGCTACCACAATAAGATTTTACTCAGTTTCGGGTAGATCTCCCTGGTAATAATGGGTTTTGAAGCGATCCTCACTAGTCTCCGCAAAAGAGTCGTACATTTATTTCCGTGTTGCTATCGCTAGTTGATCTTGTTCAGCCTTGGCAGGATCTCAGTGAAAGGGTTAAGGGCATTCCGATTCTGTCCAGTGCCTAAGACCGTTCCGATTCTGTCCGGTGCCTAAGACCGACGCTATAGTGAATCCAACGCACGCTGTGGCAGGTTGGAGAGGGACAGGTCAGGTTCAGAGTGGAGACCCAGTATATCTAACACTTCAGCAATGGTGGTCTTCAGGAATAAACTTGGTCATATTAAATAAACTGTGTGTCCTCAAATCCCAAGACTTCCGTTCTGGAGTGAGTCTAACAATGGCAAGAGGTGAAGGTGGGGCGAGTATGAAAGCAAAGGGTGGGATGTACTCGTATAAACGCTTTCAGTGTCCTCTTGCTCACCATCAATTGAATATAATCGTCTGGTGTTGACTGGAATAGAATACTAGAGATGTCCCTACTTTGAGAAGGTTGATGGTCCAATATTGCTACATCCACGCTGTTCTGGCTCACTCTCACCTAAATAATATGACCTGCCTTAGCTGAAAGAAGATGCTAGGGAAGACACGACTGGAGAAAGATAAACAGGGACGAAATGGAGCCAGAAAATTCTTATAACTCTGAAGACACGAGGAATGCAATACATAGAGAAGGCATAAGAGGGACACAGGCAGCTAAAGACAATACTGACAAGAAAAAAAAAATCCCAGACACAAAACAAGCAAGCATCATAAGCAAAGTACAATTAAAGGCAATACTAAGACAAAACTGTACAAATCAGGACAGACACAAAATTAAAAAAAAAATCAAGAGCAAAAGACAACTGAAGACAATACAAAGACAAATCGATATAAAAATCAGAAGGACAAGAAGAAAACAAGACAGCATCATGAGCGAGTAGCAGCTAACTCCCTAAAACAAATATGAAACAGATTAACAGACACAAAACAAGAAAAAAGCATGAGCAAATAAGACCTAGAGACAATGGTAACAAAAACTATACAAATTTAAAACAAAATGTCAGACAGAAAAGAAAAAATCACGAACAAAGAGGAAGTCTAGTGCCCAGAGATCCAGTTACAAAATTCCGAACAATTACGAATCAGTTGTTACGACGAAAAGTGTAAAGGACAAAAACGGCGGGAGGAGGGGATATTTTTCTGTCTGACCCTAACTGTGCCCTATAATTACAGACGAACTTACCTATAATTTGACGATTGGCCTTTTTTTTCTCTCTGTGATCCGAGGCGTGCATGATTGAAAGGCCGATGAAAAATGCAGGCAATCCTAAACAAGGGACGGGAGTTTGCTGGTAAAGGTTGGATCAATTTAACCTTTTAGTTTTCTCTCTTTTAACGGTACTTGTCCATCATACTTTTTTTTTCTGCCTGGCGACGACAGGGATTGATTTTGTATTAGTCGCCTTTCTCTCTTATAACTATGCATTTTTTTTCCCCGTTTTTTTATGACCGCTCTTCATATTTCAACATGACTTATTCCCTCACTCATTTCAGCTTAACATAAACTATTCTAATTTATCCTTATCCTCAAATCTTCCTCCTCAAGTGACTGTGAGTGGTGTTTTTCTGCAATTCAGTCCTACGGGTCAGCTCTCTTTCTGGACACGTAAAATACATCTTTAAAGCTGTGTCGTAGAAATGCCCTCCCATGTCAACCACCACGTCCATACATATATGCACAAATACATACATACACAAATAAATACATACACAAATACATACATACACAAATACTTTCATACATGCATATATACACACATACATCTAAGAAATTATCAATACTTAAAAAAAAAAAAAAAGTGGAGGGGAAGGGCAGAGAAAGACATCCCCCTTTTTTTTCTTTTTTTTATAAAGCCGTTCAAGCATTTTGCAGCGACATTATCATCATCATCATCATCATCATCAACAACAACATTATCGTCATCATCATCATCATCAACATCATCATTAGCATTATCATCATCATCACCGTCACTATTGCCCTAACTCCATTCCCACAAATGAAATAAGAAGTCCTGGATTTAGAAACACGAATAACACTACACAAAAGCAAGAGAAGTATCACTAGAGTGCCCAGTGAAATGGACCACATACATCCAGCCACTCTTCAAACATGCAATTTTCAGTCTATAGTTACGCCTTCACATTTCTGTATTTCCCATGACTGTCGAAAGCTTTGTTCTCGAGTTTTGCAGGTGGGTATTGTATAGGCTGTTTGTTGTTGCTTGTGTGTGTGTGTGTAATTTCTAACGTTTGTTTTTATATGAGACTTATTTACTGTTGTTCGGCTGTAATGATGTTCACTGTAATACACTTTCGACAAGGAGGGGGCTCTCTTGAAAAACTTGATAAAATCGTGTTAGCAAAAATATATATAAAGTATTCGTCCTGATGGGATTAGGCCACTGGGAATATTATCAGTCTGTCAGTCAATCATCAATCACCGTCATCGGCAGCAGTTATGTGGATATGTGTGTGTGTGGGTAGACGGTCGCTGTGTTCCTGCCCTGCATGTCGATAGCAGTTATGTTCACAGTAAATTTGCATCCTTCCCTCCACAACCTGGCCCCTTTATGCTCCTCTCAGCTTTACTACGGAACACTGGCACGTGCTGGTTACTTTGCGATATTTCCTTCTTTTAAAATTCAGTCGGAAAACGCCCATTATATTTTTTATCCTTGCTAGCGTCAGCCGATAATGTTCTAGACTGGACTGACCTCTCGCAGTGAAAGGGATAAGTAGTGTCAGCATTCTGTCACACCTTTCCTTCGACTGTTTTCTTTTTTATTTTCTTCTGTCTCTACCTCCCATATTTTTCACGTAAGCTTGGTAAAATCGTCTGTAGCGAAAGTGTTAGGGTTAGGTAGAATGCCTGTAAAAAATGTAGGGTATGGATGGTCTGTGTATGGGCTATAACTCCACGTAACTCCCTCCATCTTTTGTCGACAGATACGCATGTTGAGACGGCTGAATGAGGGTCCGTCAAAGATCCAGTTCCAATATTATAGATCCTGTACCTTATCTTGGCATAGACTTTTGTTCTTTACTAGCTTAATTTACGTGGCTCAGTTTCAGAAAAAGGCATCCCTACATTTCTACTTCCTTTCCGCAGCCTTTCTTCTGATTAGTATTACATTCTAGTGTTATTCTTTTGTTATAACTCAACAATTAAGACAGGCAGTTGGCAGTTTTAGATCAAGTTAGAGTAAAAAGGGTATAGCGGAAGGATTAATTAGCAGAACCACATACAGCCAACACCTCCGTCTCAATCTTCGTATTCATGTTTAACTCTACAAACCCACATTTAACCAACCCCTCCATCTCCAACTTTGTACCCTTGTAGCTCTATGTAACTGTAATTCCCTCCGTCTTGCCTACAGATGCGCATGCTGAGGAGGCTGAAGCAGGGTCCATCAGACTTTCACAGGAACGCCCCCGTGGCCAACAACTTCCGGCCTCTGCAGTCAGCACACCACCGCACCGTCCGCACCAACATTGACTTCTCTCACTCCCAGGTGGGCCTCAGGCTGGGTTAAGGGGGGAGAGGGAAGGGGGGAGGGGTAGGGGGAGATTAGAGAATGGGGAGGGTTAGGGACGAAGAGGGAAGGAAAGTGAGAGGAGAGGTCTGTAGTGAGAGAGAGAGAGAGGGGGGGAAGGGGGGAGGACTGAAGGAAGGGAGAAGGCGAGGGGAGAAAAAACCAGGCAGAGCAAGAGGGATGAATGGAGAAGGAAGGAGAGAGAGA
This sequence comes from Birgus latro, assembly GCA_018397915.1. Taxonomy (NCBI): domain Eukaryota; kingdom Metazoa; phylum Arthropoda; class Malacostraca; order Decapoda; family Coenobitidae; genus Birgus; species Birgus latro. The sequence continues at coordinate 5,153 of JAGKTI010031037.1, forward strand.
GAGGAGAGGGTCCAAGTGGCCGAGACGTTGGAAAGAGTTGAGCCGGAGAAAGACAGGGAAGAGGGGAAAATAATGGCGAGAGAGAGAGAGAGAGAGAGAGAGAGAGAGAGAGAGAGAGAGAGAGAGAGAGAGAGAGAGAGAGAGAGAGAGAGAGAGAGAGAGAGAGAGAGAGAGACTGATGAGACGGGAGGGGGGAATGAGAAACCGCAGTGGCCAAATTCATTAACCTTCTTGAACCTAAATTGTGTGTAAGGCAACTTATGTATACCTCTACCTTCACTCACACATCTTACAAACAATTCACAACCAAATTTTAAAGACTAATATGGTGAAATGTACAAGAACAATTACCAAGTCGTGAGAATGGCTATTGTGAAACCAAGGAGCCAGAGAGAAAATTGGACGAGAGGGAAGGAAGATGTAAGAATGAGTAGAAAGAGGGAGAGATAAAGACTGCCAACACTGCCAACACTCCCAAGAGCAGGATGGTCTTCACACAGCTCTAACAAACTGGCATATATACTTGTGAAAAATTGCCATGATGATTAATGAACTTACAAGAAAATAGGGTTCAAAAATTTGTATGCGTGTATGGATTTCATTGTGACTCCCCCCAAATCCAAAAGCTTAAAAAGAAAAAAAAATGAGAAAAAGGTCGGAGGGGGTGTTTGCCTAAGGAACAATTGTGCCAAGTCCGAAGCTCACTGGCGAAGAAATATAACAGTGACACGAAACTAACAAAACAAAGGGAAATGATTGAAGGAAGAAAGAAAAAATTAGGAACTTTACGGTATTATTCCAGCTCTATGGATTCTCGTTTATCGTAGAAGAAAGAAAGACAGAAAGAAAGGAAGTCAGAAAGGAGTGAAGAGAGAAAATGAAGGAAAACTGAAAAAGAAAAAAAGAAAAAATGACTTCTTTTCTGAATACAGCTCGCGGTGATAGAGTAAGGGAAGAGGGAAGGATAAAATTGGATGGGAGAAGTTTTGGAGATAAAGGGAAGGCGTTTGGTAGTGTCTTACGAGGCGGTTAAAGGTTCTTAAGTTAGTGGAGAGTGTGTGGGGGGAAACGAGAATAGAGAATGAGAAGAGGGAGGCTGATGGTGATGCAAAGAGCTGTAGGTATAAGGAATGGGAGATGAAGAGTGTGTGTGTGTGGGAGGGGAGGGGGTTGAGTGTGTGTGCGTGGCAGGGGAAGGGCTTGCGTGTGTGTGGCAGGGGATGTGTGTGTGGGAGGAGATGGAAAAGTTGTGTGTGTGTGTGTGTGTGTGTGTGTGTTTTACCCTTTCATTCAGGTAAGGAACAAATATTCAATTCTTGCCACATCCTGACGATTTTCCTCATCCCAGAGAATAGCCTTACTAGTTAAAGGGTTAATAAACACTATATTCAACCCCTCCAGTTCTGAGCATCTCCTGAGCTGAATAAAATCGTCTGGAAATAGAGAGAATAAATAAACATACGTCCTCGGGCTGAAAAGGCTAATTAATACATTTTGCTAGACAGAAGGATGGAAAGATGAAGGAAATTAGTGATGAAAGGATGTGTTGAAATCTTGGGTGATATCACGTGATGGAAGACAAGGAAGAATTAGGAGTTAGAGAGAGAGAGAGAGAGAGAGAGAGAGAGAGAGAGAGAGAGAGAGAGAGAGAGAGAGAGAGAGAGAGAGAGTGTGTGTGTGTGTGTGTGTGTGTGTGTGTGTGTGTGTCGGGCGTGGAGGAGGGTGTGTGAGAAAGAGAGCGAGGGGAGTGTGAAGGTGGGTGAGGAACGGTGGCTATAAGAGGGGGAGAGGAGGCTGGAAAGTAGGCTATGTGAGATTAAGGAGAGCTGGAGAGACGATGGTGATTGGTGGAGGCGGAGGAGGAGGAGAGAGAGATGGAGAGATTATACGCTACACAAAAAGAAGAGGGAGAGGAAGGGGAGAGATAGACAGACAGACAGACAGACAGACAGAGACAGAGAGGGAATTATACCATGCTCATTAAGAAAAGGGAGAGGGAGGAAAAAAGAGGATGGAAAAGGAGAGGAGAGTAGGAGGGGAAAATGTCTGAAAAAAAAAAAAAAAAGGAATGGCAGGATCTTGGCAGGGATGATAAAGGAGAAAGAAAAAAAAGGGGGAAAAGAAAAAAAGGAAAAAGAGAATAAAGGAAAAGGGAAAGAAAAGTGTGAATGTGTGAAAGGTTTATAAATCAGATCATCAAGTCAACAGCTTATTTCAAGGTCCATGGGAGTCTCTGGCAGTAGTGCACAGAGCATTAGGATAGTTATTGGGAAGTAGCAGGCACCACCACACCTCACACTGCCACACTTTACATACTTTTCACCTTGTCACACACACACACACGCCAACCTTCAACCTGCTACACCTCATACTGCCACTCTTCACAGTCACCTCATATTGACAAACTGCCCTTCTGCTACTCCACAAACTTTTCTAATCTTGCATTTAATAGGATAATCTTTTTTTTTTCTTTTTTCTTTTTTTTTCTTTTTTGTATCGAAAAGCCTATCTGAAAAAGTTTTATCCTTTAACTCTCACTTTTAATAATGTTGCCTTGATGTCACTTGTTTTGCAATGCCTGTAATAGAACTGACATTTATGATCGTGTTTGCAGGGGAAAAAGTGTGCCACATCGGAGCCGAAATTCCATTACCGAGGTAAGTGTAGTTGAATATTACACACTTAATACTGAATACATTTTAGTAATGACTTTTATCTCTGGCCTAGATTTACTTAAAAATGAATATATTTTAGTAATGACATTTTGTTTTTGCCACACGCTTTATAGATAGATAGATACAGATATAGATATGGATACTAAACTTGGGAAATTTCTCTGGTATTGAAGGAATTTTTCAAGGTACCGTATCTAGCTTTTACCTTAAGATGAATAAAAATCATCAAGAAGGAACTAGAAATAAATAATAGGTATCCGTTACTGGCTTGAAGGGGTTAATAACTATCGTGTTTGTCTTTCCCTACAGCCAACGACTGGATCAACTCCTGACCTGAGACCCCTACAGCATCACCTGACTACCCGCTCACCCGGCCAGGCCCGGATAGTCTGTATAGTCTCCAGCCGCCCTCACCCTCCCTCACCTGACTCACGCTGCCCAACCCCAGTGCAACAATATGTCCGCCATCTTTCCGTGGACCTTTGGAAAATAACTGACTTGGAGGTAAATATCTATGGAGATGCAGTATAAAGCCGCCACCTCTCTGAAGAAGATGATTCAAGATCGGCAGACTTCCTATATCGCGCGGAAATAATTGACTTGGCGGTAAATATCAGTCTTAGTAGGGTTAGGCGACGGCTACACTGTGCTGAAATATCGCCTTAATCTGTCCGTGTCCCTTAGGGAAATACCTGATGTGGCGGCAAATACTTCTGGACCTACAAGCAGCCACCTCCCTGCAGAAGAAGATTGAGATCCTTGGACCCTCTGTAACTCAAAAAATAACTGACATCAGCAAATTACTTTAGGATGAATATCGTTGTCCAGCAAATTACTTTAGGATGAATATCGTTGTCATCTGTACATATAAGGAAGTAGGCAACATGGCGAGAAGTACCAGTGGGACTGTAATGCTGCCACCTCTTTGCAGAAGATTTTGAGATCCGCGGGCCCTCCATAACGCGAAGAACAAACTGACATGACAATCGATATCTGTGGAGGAATATAATGCTCCCTTTTCACAAATCTTTTATAACGTGAGGAAATAAGCAACATGGTGGTACTTATGTATGAAAGAAATTCACCGTCACTTCTGTGGAATTTAAGGTACTGCCTGACGTGGCAATAAATGTCTAAGAATGCACACTTCCACCTCCTCCCTGCGGAAAAAGATTGAGATTCAAAAACGTTCCAGAACACGAGGATATAACTGGCAAAGTGGTGACCATCTAGGGAAAGCTATCACCACCATCTCTTGGCACGCCTTCCAGAAGGTGAATAAACAACTGTATATATGGAAGAAGTCGCTGCCACCTCTCTGCAGAAGACAGAAACTTACAGACTTTCCCCAACATGAGGAAATAATTGACAAGACAGTAAATCTCTTCCACAAGGACATCACCGCAGCCTCTCTGCAGAAGATGGGAACCCACAGACCTCCCGTAATATAAGGAAGTGTGCTGACCTGGCGGTGAATATCGGTGTCGGTAGGTTTTGGCCGCAGTTACGATATGTAGGAACATTGCCACCCCTATGTACTTTCCATAACGCAAGAAAATAAATGACATGGAAGAAAATACGGGATTGAAGTGTCTTGTCTCAGTTACGTTGCTTCCCGCTTGGGTTAAGTCTGTGGGACTGGGGTGGCATAGTTTTTGTTATTCTGAAGATTTGTTTACATATCACTGGAGGATCGTGCGCTAAAGTCTGTGAGTCTCCTAGACATCCATACTTACCCATGAAGCAGTGTAACAGTGATCTGGCCCTAATGACGCAATAGTTACTGCCGTGTCACTTGCTTCTACATATTACTACCTGGCAGTGTCACAGGCTTCCATGTGCGGGCGCGTTGTCCCGTGCTGTGATTGACAAGGCAGACCCCGTAACAAGTCTTCCTTAGTGATTTATTTTTCATACCTATACCCTACTCTTCTCTAGCATACCATTACATCACTTGTCAGTACCGACTTAGTCTAAATCAGCAACATACGGCAAGGTATTAAAAGCTGCAATAAAAAAAAAAAGATTTGCTGAGGAAGAGTTATTGCGAGGCCTCCTCGTCTGCCGAGCATTTGGCTTATTGTGTCACAGTCAAGCACCACATGACCAAAAGCTATGAAAACTAATAATCCAAGTTTGTAATTGACCGTCTGTCAACAACATGCATATAAATGGACTAATATTCGGGAAATGGGAATCCGAAAATGCCATAACCAGCAGTACTCAGAAACTCATACCTATACGAGTTTGAATTTGTACTGACTATTATTGCTTGGAATAAGACTGAATTACTCGAGCGATTAATATCTGGAAAACGAACCCGTAACATTTAGAAGGTACCGTTCCAGCATAAGTTCGGTCTTTTACTGACTATATTTTCAAAAATAATATAACATTATGTTGACCGTATACTGAAAAGGACTATTATTTGGAACGCGAAATTCCGAGATCGCCATAACGAAAAACACTGAGATGCTGCGATTCAGTACAGTGCTTGGAAGTGAAATTATATCGCTTGTTATTTATAAAACAAATATGTTGGAAATATATTCTAAGCGACTAATATTTGAAAGGGCAACATACCGAGAAATCCAGAACTAGAAAGTAGTGAAAGGTTACTGACCCTATACAAGCTTAGAATTGCACTGATTATCGCTGACTGTGAGATAGGTATTTCATCAATAAACTTAAAAAATAACTAATACGCGGAAAAGGAAATCCGGAACATGCTACTGGAAAGGAACAACAAACACTGATTTTAATTCCTGACAGTAGAAAAAGTGAGGAAGTAACATGCCAACTTAACAAATGGTGACAAAAACCTTTCCTTCATAACCCTGCATCGTTATGAACATCGGGCATTTAGGAAGGGCATTTAGTGTATGGACGCAGTGGACGCAAGAGACTCAGACCTACATATCATGATGTTAACTACACATTTATTCCAGCCCTTCCAGACACCCCATGCTACCCAAGATCCTGGAAATGTATCCTCTTGGGCGTGGCAGTCTCCCTAGCACCTCAGCCTTAGCGATTTATTTTACATACAAGGTGGTCTGTAAATATCGCTCCACTAGAATCTCCCCTGGCCGTACCTTGTGTGTTGTTCGGTCGCCTCAGTCTGCTGGTGTGGGCGTGGATGGGATAGTGTGTGTAGGAAATTGAAGAAATGATGTAAGTTATGAGTCTTCCCTGCAACACACGGGAAATCGCCCAGCGGAGTATAAGAGGAGAGTTATATATGGACCACCCTGTATTTCACCTTCCATGTCGATTCAGTTTACATAAAGAAGCGAGAGATCAATAACGCACCAAATTTTAAAAAAATATTCTTGAATATTTTACAGATTTCAACGTACTCTGTTGTATGTTATCCCTCAAACCGACAAAGTTTACGTAAATAACAAACGAGAGATCAATAACACATCATATTCAGAAAGAAGATAATCAGGGAGAAGTGCTAGGGTGCCTCCATAGCCAAGAAAATACAGCTCCTCGCCTCACTACACGCAACACCCACACGTATGTTGTCAACGGTATCATGTACTTCTTTAGCAATTTTCTTTTCATATGACTATCGCAGGATCGTCTTCATTCTGTTAAGAACTACAAGTTTACTTAATAAATGTTATTTCAAACTGTGACCTGCCTTTGTTATTCAGTTTTTTTTTTTTTCATAAGTGTGGATGCCAAATTTTGTCAGGTAGCCATATTTTGATAAAGTGTAAGGAGGTAGGTGTATATCTTCTGACATCATTAATAAATCTATATATTTTCCAGTAAACAAAGTAAGAGAGAGAAAAGCGTCTCCATAAAGCTTGAATCTTCTAACAATAATATATTCTCTCTGTTTCATACAGATTTATTTATGCCTTGTTTTGGATTCTGTGTGAAAGAGGTAATATCAGACTTGACACTGAGGCTCCACGATACATATCTGATAAACCCATATTACCAAGTACAGTCAGAACCGATTAAAAAAAAAATAGTCAGACATGTTCTATCATCATTACATGTTTCAGAAATTACGTTCAGAACTGGGGACTTGTCTACACATTCGTACTCTCAGTTAGAATAATTGAATCATATTACTATACCACAGCGCTTCCTACCTGACGAAGATTCCTCACACCTTTCAGTTCAGATAATGGCCAAGTGTAGTCGGAATGGAGGATCTGTCTGACCTGTATCCAAATAAGGTCATTCCTGCTTCATACCTGGCTTATTGAATTTCACGGACCCGCGACTCATTATTAAAACTGCTATATTATTTTTTCCTTAACCTGGCCCAGGTTTTCGTCCTTTGGCAGGTTATAGCACGCACGACAATGGTAGGAAAAGAATCGGTACTGCACTACATCCTATCCACGGCACTTCTTCGTTACTAGCATCATATTGTAGTGCTAATCT
>JAGKTI010031038.1:0-12236 GCA_018397915.1 Birgus latro
AATCAAAGGCATTCACCTTTTTCATAGCTGGTGCACTTAAAAACCATTCATGAAAAAATTAAATTGAGAGCAGGAAATTATGATTAACATTTGGGGTAATTTTTTAACCCATTTACAGCATGATGAAAACAGGTTAGACATGAAAATCATTATGGAAATCATCTTTCACACAGTTTATGCATGAGATTAATGATATGGGAAGAACAAAACAAGGAATTTTGATGAAGTTAGGGTACTTACGAGAATGGTGCCGCCGTCCTGATGTATAACCTGCTTGATCATCTCACACTCTGACAGTAAGACCTTGCACCTGACACGTTAGCACTTCCGGTGCACTTTACACTCACCAGCACTTTCCACAACGTTTTCTTTTGCATACCTTGCATCACATCACTTCACTGCACTGTACATAACAGTAAATTCCCGTGTGGAATAGTGACGAGTCCTGGAGAATTTATTTAATCTCAGCATACTTAGGAGCAAACATCACCTTCCTCTCCACGTTTTGTCTGGTCTTCAAAGCGAAATCAGCCGTGTACTGCTGTAGTTTGTCTCGGGACTTCTTGACATCAAACAAAGTGGAGCAAGGGAGATTGAATTCACGTAGGATCCGTGATGTCGGCCACCCGGCGTCCACCTTCTCCAATATCTCCCTCTTCTTCTCCAGAGTCAGAACCACTTTCTTCCTCTTCTCAGGTGGCGGGGCCATCATCACACACATGATCAAGAAGGTGAAAAGCAGCATCAAGCCCTGCAGGAGGTAGGGTATCACCACAAAACCAATCACTTCGGACGCCATTTTCAGAGCGTGTTTACGAGCCAGGAGCGGAGCGTGAAATAAGACCGACAGACAGGCGAGACACGCGAAATTCAAACTGACGCGGTCCAAAAAATTCGGATTTTTTAAACATTTTTTTGAAGTTTTGGGCATTTTGGGGGTCGGACAGCCCACGATGTCCGTATAGTGATGCATCCAAATACTGGGCGTCCGAATAGTAGAGAGATTACTTTTGTAAAAAAATTTACTCCTCTTCCTCTGATCTTCCCTTGTTCCTTGTTTTTGCCTCCTCCCTCTTCTCCTTTAGTATTCCCAATTCCTCTTGAGTTGGGCATCTTTTTATCCATACTTTTTAAAATTCATTTTTTTCCATGAGTTTGTTTACATTTTTTAGTATTTCCTCCACAGTGTTCACACTCTGGAAGGTTACTTTCAGGGGCCCTGACTTATTGCTCTCATATTTCCCTAGCCTTTTGTGTTGCTCTATGTCTTTATCACATATTTCCTCTGATACTTCGTTCAATATGTTCATTACACTTGCCATCTCCTTTTTCTCTTGAAATTTTGTTTTTTATTTCTTCTTCATCTATATCAGTGATTACTAAAGATTTGTTGATATCTGCTGAATCTTTGACCAGTTTTAGGTTGTTTTTGATAATTTCTTTCACTTCCTTTCTAATGCTTTTTTCTTTGACTCTTTTTTCTTAGTCTTTCCGTACTTTCACAGTTTCATCAAACATAGTCTCTACATCATCTTTATAACTTTGCATCAGTTCACCTGTGTGTGTGTGTGTGTGTGTATTTACCTAATTTACCTAATTGTGATATACAGGAAATGAGCTACGCTCGTGGGGTCCTGTCTCTTTTTCTCAGTAAGTCAAATTTTGCTTTAAACTCGTTTAAGTTTTTAGACTGGACGATCTCTTTGTCCAGTCTATTCCACAGGTCTATGCATCTAAATGGAAAACTATATTTCTTGATGTTCTTCAAACTTCAAGCAGCGTGGCTTCTTCAGTTTCAGTCCGTGTCCTCTTGTTGCTCTCTTATCCCATACAAACTGATCTCTTCTATCAATTTTATCAACTCCCATCATGGTCCTGAACACTGCAATCATGTCAACCCTCTCTCTCCTTTCCTCTAAGGAGGGCAAATCCAGCCTTTCTAGCCTCTCTCTGTATGACAAATCTGCCAGACTGGGGACCATCTTAGTTGCTGTTCTTTGTATTCTCTCAATCTTGTTTATATCTTTCTTTTTGTGTGGGGACCACACTACTGCTGCATATTCTAACCTGGGGCGGATCATGGCCACTATCAATTTTTTCATCGTCTCTTCATTCACGTAATGAAATGCTACTCTTATGCTGGTCAAGAGTTTATATGTCTCTCTAACTATCTTGTTAATGTGTTTTTCAGGTGACAAACTATCCTGGACCAGCACTCCTAAATCTTTCTCTTCTCTTGCTTTTGTGATTGGTTCATTACCCATCATATAATTCAGTGATGGTCTCTTGGTGCTTTTACCCGTTTCCAATATTTTACCTTTTTTTGCATTGAACTTCATTTCCCACAACCGGCTCCAGTCATGTATCCTATCCAGATCCTCCTGCAGCATTTTACAGTCCTCTTCAACCTCTACCTTCCTCAAAATCTTTGCATCATCAGCAAACAGACTTGCATAACTGTTCACTCCATCTACCATGTCATGTACGTAAATCAGGAACATTACTGGTGCCAACACCAAGCCCTGTGGGACACCACTTGTTACTTCTCTCCATCCAGATGTCCTGTCCTTTATTACTGTCCTCACTTGAGTGTGTTGTCCCAGATGATTGGCTGAGGAGTGTGATTGTGAATGTGTACAAAGGAAGGGGTGATGCCCTGGAAGGGGGAAATTACAGAGGTGTGGAGCTCTTGGATCAGATAATGAAAGTAATGGAGAGAGTTCTAGAAGGTGTGATTGGAGAAGGAGTGAATGTCAATGAGATGCAGTTTGGGTTTGTGCCAGGCGGGGGGACCATTGATGCCATGTTCATTGTTCGACAGCTTCAGGAAAAGTGTATTGGAGGGAAGGGGGAGTTTGTTTCGTTTCGTTTTTTGAAGGCTGCAACATGCTTGCATGTGTCGGCCTTTTTGGATTGGAGCGTGTAGCATTTTATGACCGGATGCCCTTCCTGATGTCTACCAATGACCCCAAGTTTTGGGAGAGTTGTGTTTTGTTTTTGTTGATTTGGAAAAGGCCTTTGACAGAGTCCCTAGAGGGATGGTGAAGTGGGCAATGAGAAAGCTAGGGTTGGAAGAGTGGCTGGTTAGGGTGGTTATGGCCATGTACATGGGTGCTCGCACCCAGGTAAGAGTGAATGGAGCTTTGAGTGATCAGTTTTCAGTGAGTGTTGGTGTGCATCGGGGGTCGGTTTTGAGTCCCTTGTTGTTTATTGTGGTGCTTGGGGCCCTCTCATGTGACTTCAGAGATGGACTCCCATGGGAGATGTTGTGTGCTGATGATTTGGTGTTGATTGCGGAGAATGAGGGGGAGGCGGAGGAAAGATTTGAGAGGTGGAGAGATGGTGTGGGGTACAAGGGCTTGGGGGTAAGTGCAGATAAAGCAAAAGTGATGATATCTGGGGTTGGTGGCGGTACAGTCAGAGGAGAGGAAGAGTGGCCATGTGCAGTTTGCCGCAAGGATGTGGGAAGTAATTCCATCTTGTGTAGTGCTTGTGATAAGTGGGTGCACAAGAGACGTAGTGGTGTTGGAGGTAGACAGCGAGATGGTGCTGATTTCATGTGTGCGGCGTGTCGGGGAGAGCGGGTGGAGATTGTTGGGCGTGAGAGGGTTGAACTTACAAGTGAGTCTCTTGAGTGTGTGGAGGAGTTTCGTTGTTTGGGAGACATGTTGTGTGCCGGAGGTGGGGCTGGAGTTGGCTCGGTTGCTGGGGTGAGAGGTGGTTGGAAGAAGTTCAGGGAGCTGTTGCCTCTCCTGACACTGAGAGGACTCTCCTTATGTGCTGGGGGGTCTTTGTGTGCAGCATGTGTTGGGAGTGTGATGCTGTTTGGTGGTGAGACCTGGGCAGTGGAGGAAGAGGATGTTCGCAGGTTTAAACGTACAGAAATGACAATGATTAGGTGGATGTGCAGTGCATCCCTGCGTGCAAGGCCTGGGGGGGCGGGTTTACGATGAAAGAGTTGAGGGGTAGGATGGGACTGAAGTGTGTTAGTGTTGTGGTGAGGAGGGGTGGGCTGGGGTGGTTTGGACATGTGGAGAGGGTGGGGGATGATAGTTGGGTACAGAGGGTGAGAGGTGTTAATACTGGGGGAGGGGTTGGGAGGGGAAGACCGAGAAAGACATGGGACGAGGTCATTAAGTGTGACTTAAGGGTTGAGGGACTGAACAGGGAGGCTGCCAGGTATCGAGCAGTGTGGAGAGCCGCCATTAGGTGACCAAGGCCGACGCATGCAAGCATGTTGGAGCCTTCAAAAACGAAACGAAACGAAACTTGTCTGTCTCTCAAAAAGTCTCTCATCCATTCCAGGAGGTTAGCCTTCAGTCCTCCTATATGCTCTAATTTCCACATTAGTCTCTTATGGGGTACCTTGTCATAGGCCTTCTCCAAATCTAAATACACACAGTCCACCCAACCGTCTCTCTCTCTTGTAGCACATCAATCGCTCTTGAGTAAAAGCTCAAGTTGAAAACACATGACCTTCCACTTCTGAATCCAAATTGACTTTCAGTCAAAATATTCATCTCTTCCAGATATTTTATCTAACTATCTTTCAGAAACGTCTCGCACAATTTTGCAACCATGCTGGTTAGGGACACTGGTCTATAGTTCAGGGGTTCTTCCTTGTTTCCTCCCTTGTAAATTGGTACCACATTTGCTCTCTTCCATTCCCGAGGCACTTTCCCTTCTTCCAGCAAATACACAATTAAACTGTGAATCTTCTCCACCAGTTGTTCTCTGCATTCCTTCAGTACCCAATTTGAAATTCCATCCGGTCCTGGGGCTTTCCTTACATCTTGAGTTTCCAGTAATTTGTATACTTCCTGCACTTCCACTTTTATATCTTTTATCACTACATTCCTAGTGTGTGGGGGTGGGGGTGTTTGTGTGTGTGTGCATGTGCATATGTGTGTGTGTGTGTTTATCTAGTATGAGGCTTTATCATATATCAACACATGAAAAAATACATGTTACTTTTATTAGATGTGATAAAATGGATTCTCGAGAGAGGTGTTGTCTGGACTCTTCTACAAATAAATATCAACAGTTACCATTTGGAACATCATGAGATATAAATTGCCAAGTTTTGAGAATACCATTTCCTACAACACAATCCTCACTATTAATACTGAAAATAAGTTCCTATGACCATGAGTTTACAGTCCCAGTATACATGAAAAGATCTAATGTAAGTGGAACGCATTGCTAACTTATAACAACACTGCTAATACCAGTAAACTGGTACCTGTACTTAGTAAAAATACAACTTACTGTATATAGAAATATGTTTCACATACAGTATTAAGATAATTAAAATATACTGACCATGGGTTGAGTGAGGATGGGAACAGAGGGAAGAGCATAGAAGGAATAGATGATGGTATGCGTGCTGTTTGTAAGGCAGGCTCGATCTCCAGACAGGCATCTCTTACGGCATAGGACAATGCCTTCACCTGCTTGGCTAAATAGATAGAAAAAGAGAATAAACATTTTGCAGAGAACTGAACTTAGCACTGAAGTAATGTTTAAATTTTTACAAACTGTTATGTGACGTTAATCTGACATGTGCTGTTTAGATTCACTAGGTTATACAGTATTTTCCTAATTTTTTTACCTATAGTAAACCAAATACACATGAAAATTATGAGAAAAATATATTTTAGAAATCACATTGAAAATAACTGCAGCGCTACTGAATTGTATTCAATAGCATTTCTATTGCAATGCTATATCCCTCTGTATATATATCAGTGATGTGACACAGAATCTTCTCCATAAAATCTCTCCTCGCACAGAGGTTGTAGTTTTTAAATCAAATACATATATATCCTTACCAAAATTAATTCTGGTATAATTTGTACTAATTTCTAAGGATGAGAGTTATTTTTTTTTTTAATTGTTAGCCACATCCAACTATTAACCTGTCAGTAATTCTATGATCACTCCACCAGTGATAATGAAACTTTACTTTGACAAAAGCATCATCATCATCATCTAGACCTCCTTTCCCACCCTAGGGCAGGGTGAGGAGTAGAAGTTTGCCCAATTCAATGGGCCACACTTCCATTCACTCATCATTCAAACCCACGGAATCCTGGCTCCATCAGATAGGCCAAGAAAATTTCACCACGTTCTGTAGCTTCACATATACCTAGCTGACAGAGTCAATCCAAACGCTGTCAAGTTGAAAAGCAGTGCCAATTCCCTTATTATGCCCTTCTCTGCACAAAATTCGTCCAGCCAGCTCAGTCTCTTGTCAGTCCCTTAGCCTCACCAACTTTCATCCCTCTCTTCCTCACACAATCATCCACCATATCCCTTCAAAATCTTCTTGGCCTACCTCGCCTCTTCCCTCCCTCAAATTCGCTCAGATATACCTTTTTCACCACTCTGTTGTCATCCATTCTCTCCCTGTGACCAAACCATCTCAGTACACTCTCTTTGATTCTGGTGTCCCCAGCCTTCCTCATTCCGCATCTTTCACGAATCACATTATTCCATATCCTATCAACTCTCTCTACTCCACAAACATTCCTCAGCAGTCTCATCTCTACTGCTCTTACTCTTGACTTTTCATTTTCATGCCACACTATAGTCTCACATCCATATGTTAAAACTGGGACTAACACTCCTTCATGTAAGCCTCATGCAGCTGCAACACTTAAGCCTCTGTTTTTTAACAAGGCCTTCATAGCACCAGCTACTCTCCTTCCTTGTGTCATTCTACTTTCCAATTCCTTTGCACATTTTCCTCTCTTTTCTGTCACTGTACCTAGGTATCTGAACTCTCTCACCAATTTCAATCTCTCTCCAGTCACTGTAACATCACACTGGGAGTCACCTTCTCTCTCAGTAATCATCACTTTACTCTTTTCTACATTTACTCTCAAGGCATGACACTCACAGACATCTTCAAAACTCTGCAGTAGTCTACCAAGCTCTTGTCTAGTATTTGCAAGCAGTACTGCATCATCAGCATGCAACAAATTTGAGATGTTCCATCCATCACCATTCATTACCAGCACCATCCCTCTCTCCATTACTGATGTTTTCAATTCTCTCATCACCCAATCCATATATATATACAGTACTGAACAACCATGGGGACATTGCACAACCTTGTCGCATGCCCACATTGATCATGAACCAATCAATTAGGTGCCCGTTTACCCTTACACATGCCTCACTACTATCAAAAAAACTCTTGACGGCACCTAGTAGCTTACCATCTACACCGTACATGCACAAAACCTTCCACAATCCTTCTCTATCTACTTTGTCGTATGCTTTTTCCAGATCCATAAATGCCATAAACACCTTATAGTCCTTGTCACATGCCATCTCCACTGTCTTACTGCAAATATTTGATCCACACATCCTCTGCCACTCCTAAAGGCAATGATTGTACCCCTGTACAAAAATAAGGGCGAGCGAAGTGAATGCAAGAATTACCGTATAAAATCAGTTAAAGAAAAAGATGCTTTAATTTCACTGCACTTAAAACTATTGAAGGTAGTGTTCCTAAAGCACCTTAACCTACAGTATTAACTTCATCAGCGCAAGAAGCTATAACCAAGTCACCATTTAGCATGAACCCAATATGACCCATCACTATACACCAAACTGTCATACTAATCAATGCATACAGTCTAAAAAGATGTCCGATACTAAGAAAATGTCAGATTATAATAAATTTATGCATTCTTCAACAGTATTTTGCAAGCAAAGGAAATGCATGGTCCTGATGCACCTCTTGCACTTAACAAGTCTAAACAAGGGAACAATGCTATTAAAGCAGAAAGGGAGATATGGAAGAAACCTTTAGTCTGAGATGGACTGATGACTAAACACCTTTTGGCTCAATCAGTAGAGAGGTGGCCTGCAGTCCTTCCAGACCCAGGTTCAAATCCTGGCTGGGGCAGGGAACAGTTTAAGAATTTGAATTTCATAAAAATCTGACTTTACTGATCTACCAGAAGACCTGCCGACAAGTTGTAAAAATACCCCTGCTAATACCAATACACCAGTCCTGTATGAGACAGCCCTAGCATGTATTCAATATGGACGGTGGGTGTTAGCACCGAAGTGGTGACATGTAGAGGTGTTTTGTACGTAGGAGGACTACTGGGCCTTGGGAGCAGGCTATGAAGCCTATACCCAGAGTTGGACACACACAAAAAAAAAAAAAAAAAGTGACTTGATGGAGGGTACAACCTAATAAAATCATAATTCAATGGAAAGATATATCATTAATGCTTTTCTCAAGTGGGAACATTAGTGAAGCAAATGGAGCTGGGATAAGCAGCTGAAAAAAGAACAGATACAAGGTAATATCTGAGGTTGTTTTCGTTGTTGTTCTATCCCTGTCAGTCCAACTAAGCAGACCTATCAACTGCTGTGAACACATGCTCTCATGCAGCTGACAGCACCTTGCCAGAGTGAGGCATGGGGATTAGCGTGGAGGTTTGGTTCCTGAGTGGACAATGCAACTCTTCACCCAGTTAACACTGGCACCACAGTAGGTTCCATGTCACCCCATTATCTGGTTATATGGGTGCCACCCACCATCGTAAATGGTTTCCTGTAACTCAGGCAACCATTTGGTTTGTCACTCACTGTAGGGCCACCTGATGTAGAAAGAAGAGTAATAACAGTGATAGGAAGGATGGGAGAAACAGGAAGAGAGGAGGATAGATACATGAAAATAATGACAAACAGGAATCAAAAGATGGGCAGCACTACATCAAGTGAATGGATGGTGGATGCCCCCAGCTACCACCAAATGTATGATGCTGGTTTACAAAACAACTGTGCTGATATTTGCATATGCCCCACACGTGGGTCTGAGAATGAAATGGATGTTTTCAAATGAGTTTGTGGATACAATGTGGGTATGAAGGAAAGGAAACTGGTACTTGGAGGGGACTTGAATGGACATGGTGGGGAAGGGTATGAAGGAATACATGGAATATTTGGCTCTGGTATCCAGAAACACTGAAGATGAGAGAGTATTGGAATCTGGGGATGCTACAAATACCTGTGGTATGTAAAACAAATAAAATCAAATATGCCAAGCTATCTCTTAAAGAATCCCCATGATGAGCTTGGCCATGGTACAGCTGACATCTTCTTGTGGCCTGGAAGCTAAACTAAGTGCAAGACCATCTAATTACCTCCAAAGAATTACTGGAAAGTGCTGGGAGACATGTAATGGGGTTGGAACAATGTGGAAGTCTCCACTTGGACTCTGACTATTTCAGTGTGGTTGAGTTTCCTGCCTGAGTGATGACTGTGTGGTTGTTTACCAAGAATGCTGCCACACTTCATGCTTATGGCAATATTTTCAGGGCCAATGGTTGCCAACCAGCTACTAAGAGTATGTGCACTAATGTTCGGTAAATGGTATCACAGTCTAATGACTTACAAGTCTGGCAACACAACTAGTCAGATAGCCCATTTCTAAAACAAAAAAATTGATTGAAAGATGATAAGAGACATCTGTCCATCACATACCTGAGTGTGATTTGGTGTTAAGAAAACCTATTTAACTTCTTCAATCCAGCGATGTCTTTCTTTATTCTGGTTAAATAGGAACAATTTTATTCAGATGTAGAGAAAACTTTCAAACGAGTGAAGCTGAATACAACCTTCAGTAATCTCTTCAATACAAGAGGTCTTTCTTAGCTTGAACAAATTCATCTGAAAGTAGCAGAATATTAGAAAAAAAAAATGCTTGACAGAAGAGGTAAAAAAAAAAAAAAAGTATGTGTACAAAGGGAAAGTGTGAAAATTAAGGAGTATCAGGAGGGCCAAAAATACATTCCATGCAGAGGTGAGAAGTGTCTGAATAGCACAGTTTTGATGCTGGAGATGACAAATACAAAAAGGACACATTAAAGCTGGGCCTTTTCAACGCAAAAAATGGTTTGTGGCTAAGGAGAGGGGCCATCTAAGTAGAAGTGACAGTGTGGTGAAATAATATGACCAAAGTCGTAATACAGTATAGGAAAAAAAAAATGGCCATTTAAAGAATGGGAAAAAGGTGGTAATTAGGAGAATTTGGCTGCTTAAGGCAGAGCATAACAAGATGCATACAAGACAAACTTGAGCTCAAGAAGGAATAATGAACTAGTTAAACAAAGTAGATGGGAAAGGATTGATATTTAGGATGGCTAAGTGAATGATAATGAAAAATTGGGGATTAGTGTTTAAGAATGACAAAGGAATTGTTGGTCCCCATAATAAAGATCTACAAGACAATTGTTGCGATCATTACCACTGTGAGTCGAGTGCAGAATTTTTGGGACAGGGAGGGTCTTAATGCAGAAGAATCAGTCCAGGGACCTTATCAACTGATTAACTATGAGGCTGTAAAGAAGAGCAGTGGAGAACATGAAAGTGGGCAGGACAGCTGGCTACACAGGCATGACAATGTTAAGTGATTTTATTAATACAGGAATTAAGGAGGAAAATGTCCTGAAAAAGTAGTTGGAAAGTGTGACAGTATACATGAGGTATCTCAAGCCACAGGAGAAATTGTGCCAATCATAGTTTTAAAAATTCACAGTTAAAAGTTGATGAAAGTTTAAGATATGAGGATAGGCTATAACTAACTTTGTATTTATTGTGAAGATTGACCATTTCCAGAAGTTAATTACATGTCATTACCTAAAAGCATTATTGTCAAGAATGATGAAACTGTGCAGACGTTTTGGAAAGCCTCAGAGGGCCCAATACCTGCCCAAGGCCCCAACCAAATGGGCAGATTCACATGGCCATGTGGAATGCGTGAGGTGTGAATGAGGAAAGCAGGAGTGGAAGTAGTGAATATGTTCAAGAGTGTGAGATATGTTGTGATGGCATTGTGTGAAACAATGATGAAAGGGTGTGAAGTGGAGTGGGAGGGTGTGAAATGTGCAAGGTCAGGCATGAATGGGTGAGGAAGAAACAAGAAAGGAATGATCTGCTGATGAATGAAGTGTGGCAGAGTGGAATGAGAGGTTACAAATGTGTCAGCTTGATATAAGTGTATGTCGAGTTCAAGTCTGAGAAGTGAAAGTGGCAGTGATTGTAGCATATGCACCATGTGATGACATGAGTGAGACAAAGACACATTTTGGGATGAGCTGCATTTAGTAGTAGGAGAAATGCCCAGGAGTTATAAAGTATTTGTAATGGGCAACATGAATAGGAGAGCAGGCACTGGTCCTGTGAATGATAAAATGAGTAATAATGGAGTACCAGGAGAGAATGATAATAGAAAGCAAATGATGGACATGTATCAGGAAAGGAGGTTGTGCATTTGTAATTTTTATTCCAAACACACAGATGCACAAGAATATACATGGTATAGAGGGAATGGAGCCTGACTGATTACGTGCTCGTAGCAAAATCAATGTTGGGAAGTGTTGCTGATACGAGGGCTGTGAGAGGACGATGTGGAGGTTTGTCCGATCATACGACTGTGGTATGCAAGATCAAGTTGACGGGAGTGAGGTGGGCCAAGAAAGAATGAAGCAGTCAGGGAGAGACTTTGAAATTCGAGGAGCTGAGGATCAAAGAAATGGCAGATGAATTCAGGGCCAAAGTAGGGGAGCAGTTAGAAACAGTGAATTGGAATGAAATGGATCTGGATAGATTGTGCAGTGCATACAGAGATTACTTAGTTTGGAATGTTAATGCGGTGTGTGGTGTGGCAAGAGTAACAACAAAGAAGAAAGGTAGGGCATGGTAGGATGAAGAGACTGAGAGAGCAGAGGAGGAAAAGAAGTGGCTAGAATGGATACAGGACAGGGTTTCAGTTGAAATAAAAACTGAATATACTGTGAGCATGAAGCACGTAAAGCAATTAGTGAAGAGGAAAATGAAGGAGGTAAATGATGATCTAGGAAGAAAAATTAACGCAAATTACTCTGAAAATAAGTTATTCTGAAAACAGGTGCGGAAATGTATAAGTGACAGTGGAAAGATATGTGAGAGTGTGAAGGATGTAAGTGGTAGGTTATTAACCCATGGGGATGATGTAAGGTCCAGATGGAAAGAATATTTTCAAAGCCTGATGAATGGTATCAGAAAAAGGCAAACCACACTCACCGGCCTCACACTGCGAATTACCCGGGCCCCCGGCTGCCACCGCAGGACCCTTCCGGTGACGTCACCACTCGTGACGCAAAAGGTGTGTGTGTGCGCGCGCACACACACTAACAGCAATATGCACTAACACTCTCGTCCTCTCTTCT
>JAGKTI010031039.1:0-12236 GCA_018397915.1 Birgus latro
GCAATGTTGGTAACTTCAGTTTTTCCAATCTCTCCTCGTAGGTGAGTTCCCTTAAACACGGTATCATCTTCGTTGCCATCCGTTGGACCCTTTCTAGTTTATCAATATGCTTCTTCAAATGAGGTGACCATACCACCGTCGCATACTCTAGTCTTGGTCTTATCATGGTCACTATCAACTCCCTCAACATATCTTCATCCATATAATTAAAAGCCACTCTCATGTTGGTCAGTAATCCATAAGTTCCCCCAATAATTTTATTTATATGCTTTTCTGGTGACAAGTCATCCCGAATAATCACTCCCAAATCTTTCTCATCCTTTCTTTTACTAATCATCTCATTGCCCATTTTATATGTCCAGTGTGGTCTTCTTTCACTTATACCCATTTCTAATACATGACACTTCTTGGCATTAAAGTCCATTTTCCAAGTCTGGCTCCAGCCGTGTATTTTGTCCAAGTCCTCTTGCAGTTCTTTACAACTATCAATACATTTAATATGTTTCATAATTTTAGCATCATCTGCAAACATACTCATGTAACTATTCAAACCCTCTGGCAAATCATTTACATATATCAGAAACATTACTGGGGCCAAGACAGAGCCCTGGGGTACTCCACTAGTCACATTTCTCCATTGTGATACCTTGTCTCATTACTGTTCTCATCTGCCTTCCTATCAAATAATCTCCCATCCACTTTAATAGTTTCCCATGCACCCCTCCAAATGTCCTCAACTTCCACAGTAGTCTCTTATAGGGTACCCTGTCAAATGCTTTCTTAAGATCCAGATAGACACAGTCTGCCCATCCCTCTCTCTCCTGTATGACATCTGTTACCCTACTGTAGAAACTTAGTAGGTTAGTAATACATGATCTTCCTTCCCTAAAACCAAACTGTCTTGGTGTTATCACTTCATTTTCTTCTAAATACTTTATCCATCTTTTTCTAATAACTTTCTCACAGATTTTACAAACAATACTAGTAAGTGACACAGGTCTATAATTAAGTGGATCCTCCCTATCTCCTCCCTTAAAGATTGGCACAATACTTGCTCTTTTCCAATCTTTAGGTACCTGTCCCTTTTCAAGCGAGGTTTTGATAATGACATAAACTGGCCACACTAACTGGTCGGCACATTCCTTCAGGATCCATCCAGCCACACCATCTGGTCCCATTGCTTTTCTCACATCCAAATCCTTCATCAGCTGTAGCACCTCATCCATGTCAACTGTAATTTCGGTCATTCTCGTCAGCCTGGGTTCCATTTCAGGCTCCCTAAATTCGTCTTCCAATACATAAACTGACTGTAGCTTGTTGTTCATTATTTCACACAAGTCTTCCTCTCTTTCGTATGTTTCATCTCCATCCCTCAGTCGTATTATACTGTCCTTAACTTTCATTTTGCCATTTACAAACCTATAAAATAGCTTTGGCTCTTTTTTACAGTTAGATACAATATCTTTTTCGTATTTCCTTTCCTCTTCTCTCCGTATCCTTACATATTCATTTCTAACCTGCTTGTACTCCTCCCAGGCCCTTTCACTATACCTTCTTCTCACTTTCTTCCATGCTTTTTTTCTTGCCTCTTGTGCCATCCTACATCTGTTGTTAAACCATTCTTTCTTCCTTTCCATAGCTGCAGAAAATTTTGGGACATACTTAGTAACTCCTGTTTTATATACTTCTATCAAAAACTCATATTTCTCATCAACATTTGTGATCATATTCATTTTACTCCATTCTACATTTTGGAAAAAGTTTCTCAGGGAAGCAAAGTCTGCCTTCCCATAATTGTATCTATTTTCTCTGTGTTTTTCATCTCTTTCTCCTTCCCTCACTCCTACCACATCCATCTCAATTACCAGATGATCACTTTTACCAAAGGGACAATGGTAGGTTATGTTCCTCACATCATTTCGGTCCTTTGTGAATAATAGGTCAAGCCTGGATGGTTCATCAACACCCCTAATCCTTGTGTTTTCTTTGATCAACTGGGTTAACATGTTTTCCATCATCAATTCCATTAATTTATTTCCCCATGATTCTTCATTGTTCCCAGCATCCATACTTTCCCAATCAACTTCTCTACAGTTAAAATCTCCCATTAATATTATTCTATTTCTTCGTTCAATTAACATTTCTAGCCTAATAATGGATTCACTTATTAACTGTTCGTAATCTTCCTTTGTCCATGCCCTAGTTTTGGGGGGCATATAAAAAACTATTACATCCGTTTTTTCTCCATAATTGTCCTCTATTTCAACTCCCAAAAGTTCAGCCTTAGTATTTTCAATTTCTATATTCTTTACTCTTAGGTCATTATGGGTTAATATCACTATTCCTCCCCCAAATTTGCCTTCTCTGTCCTTCCTCCAAATCTTATAATTATTCCAGCCAAATAATTTTATATCGACATCTCGGGGCAATTTAGTCTCTACTAGGCAAACAATTTCAGGTTTATTTTCATTTAAGTAGTCTCCAATTTCCCCTTTCTTGGATATTAATCCATCTACGTTACTATACATGATGCTCAGATTTGCTGCACTGTTGTTATCTTTACTCGTTCTTCTCTTTTTCATATTCATATCCATCCCCTTTGTTTCCTTCACGTCTAGTTCTTCACATACCACTTCCTTGCCTTCATATCCATCACTCTCCAAAAAAAAGTTTTACGTTCTTCCTCTGTCCTCCTGTCATTTTTTTCCTTTACTTGGTCCTTCAAAGATTTTAAGACTTCTCTTTCTTCTTCATTCAAGTCTTTTCTTACTATAATATTTTCCATTCCTGCCTCTTTACTTAGTTTCCAGGTCACCTTAAGTATGTCATTTACAACACTTTCTGAAGACATCTTAACTCTCATTGGTCTTGCTTCCCCTTTCTTATATGGCCCTATCCTCCTTACTTCCTCAATTTCTTTTTCCCACTTGTTTCCTTCGGGATCGATCTTGTCCAATATTTGCCTCACCTGATTTGAGTCTCTCTCGAGTCTCACAGACCTAACTTTTTCTTCTTCTTCCCTGTTTCCAAATATTATCACACATCTGTTCCTTTCTACTGTTTCTCTCACTATTTTCTCTTTTTTCTTCAATATTTTCACTACATTTTCTTCCATTTTTTTCTTGTTCATTTCCCTTTCTTCCTGAATAATTTCCCTTAAACTGACTACTTCTTTCTGTTCTTCTTCCACATGTGCCCATTTTGCCTTTTGCTCTTCTAACACACTACTTACCTTCTCTGTTTGGTTACTGCTTTCTTCTAGTTTTCTCCGTAATTCAATATTTTCTCGTTTTAAATTCTGGATCTCCTGGTTCGCTGTCTCATTGGCCTGTATCAAACTCTGTATAGTATTTTCGGTCTTTTCAGGCATGTCTCTTGATACTAGATCCTCCACTTTCTTTTCTAGACCACTAATTCTCATAATCAATGTTTTAACCAGGTCCATTACATTTGTTTCACTGTCAAATCCTGGGAATTCCGGTTCTCGAGTGTTTACCTGGTCGGCCATCTTTAAGGTCGGTTACAGTACTAAACTGAACAGCTGTTCCCAAAATTCCTATAAAAACATTCATGTATACTTAATGACAACTGTTCTTTACATTTTTGATAGACTATAATAACTTGCAATACTCAAAATTATTAACAAGACTGGAGACAGGACAATTCCTGAAAACTACTTAGGGTTTGTTGAGGCGGTTTGAAACACGTCTTCTCGCTGAGGCTGCCACTCCGTGTGTGTGTGTGTGTGTGTGTGTGTGTGTGTGTGTGTGTGTGGTAGGGGTGTTGTTTATGGTGAGGTGTGGAATGTAACTGTGTTCTGCTGTCCAGTTCATGAGAAGAGTCACTGCAGATTTGGCCAGGGCTATTTTGATCCTGTTTGTGTAGTGTGTTGAGGTAAGATTGGAGGATGTGTGCGGCTGTGTTTGCATTTTGGCATGTACATGTAAGTACACTATTATGTTGTCAGCATAGGAAGCTATGTGTATCCGTGGTGCGTGGGGTGTGAGTATGTCATGCATGTATAGGTTAAAAAGTGTAGGGGACAAAACAGATCCATTGGGGACGCCATTTGAGAAGTTTCTGATGTTTGAAGACTGACCGGCAAATGTTACATGTGAACATCTGCCTGCTAAATAGTGTGCCAGCCATCTTTTTGTGTTATTGTTCATGTTTGTGTTGAATATTTTGTTCGTAAGGTTGTGGTGGGGGACGGAATCAAAAGCTTTACTAAAGTCTAGTGTGACAAGGAGTGTTCTGTGTGGTGGCCTAGCTGAATTCGTGTCATCAAAAACTCTCTGTGTAAGGTCTGTAAGAAGAGTGTTTGTGGAGTGTAGTGGCCTAAAACCATGTTGTGATGGGGCTAGGGGTGTGTGAGGTGTAAGCAGTTGCAGTACCAGTTGTTCAGCGACTTTGGAAGGGGTGCAGAGGAGTGTGATGGGGCAGTATGAGTAACATGGGGTCTCTGTTGGGTTTGGGGATAGTGATGATAATGCCATGCTTCCAGATGCTGGGCATTATGTTGTGTGAGTAGCTGTAGTAGTAGTAGTAGTAGTAGTAGTAGTAGTAGTAGTAGTAGTAGTTGTAGTTGTTCCCTAGGCAGTCTGGCAGAACAGCCCCGAGTCCCTAAGGAAGGCCATGGCCGAAACCAGGCTTTCCCACAGAGCTCTCCTGGAGTGTATGTTGTGTTGTTGGCATAGGTGATTGTGTGCAATGCAGTCTTACATGATGTGCTTAATAGTATGGGGTGCTGTGTTACATCCTGGACAGGCATCAGCGACAGAGTCATCCAGCCTCTTCTGAAAACTTAAGAGGGCTGGATGATGCCCACATCTCAGCCTGGCCAGGTCGACCCTGTCCTCACGAAGGAGACAGCATTCAGAAGGATGGATATCAGAAGGCCGTGCATGCAGCTGTGTGTTGTCTTTAAGTGACTGAATGGAACGGCGAGTGATATGAGTATGAATATCCTTCTGGAAGCTGGTCTGAGGCAGGCAGGGGGGGAAGAGAAGATAGAATTTGTGTATGATATCACGTGCTGGGTGTTGCTTTGATGTTCCCTGGTGTGCGTGGACCTGCTGCCATGTAGTGTAGTGGATGTTGTGGGCTTGTGGAGGCTGCAGCGAGAACTTGGGCGCCCCTCTTGTCTAGATGATCCTTGACTTCAGGAACCCTGGTTTCCAGGTGTAGGTTGTCTGTAGGTGTAGTAGCTGTGCAGCCTGTGATTATTTTTGGGGCCTTGTTTTGTATGGTCTGTAGAGTGTTATAGAGTGTTTCAGTGAGGTTAGGAGCCCAAGCAGGGCTTGCACAATTCATCACTGAATGCATATACTGTTTGCACACTGGTGGTGGTTTCCCTGCTGTGTCCAAATGTTGTATGGGCAAGTGACTTCAAGGCAGTAAGTCTAGGTGTTAATTTACTTTTGATGTTTGTGATGTTTTGTTTAAATGACACTGATGTATTGTATGTTACACCAAGGACCCTGGGTGTGTGTGTGTGTGTGGTAGGGGAGTGTTGTCTATGGTGAGGTGTGGAAGGTGTGGAATGCATCTGTGTTCTGCTGTCCAGTTCGTGAGAAGGGTCACTGTGGATTTGGCTGGGGCTATTTTGAGTCTGTTTGTGGTGAACCATTCGTGTAGTGCATTAGGGTAAGGTTGGAGGATGTGTGTGGCTGTGTTTGCGCTTTGGTGTGTACATGCAAGTGCTACGTTGTCCGCGTAGGAAGCTATGTGTATCCATGGTGTGTGGGGTGCGGGTATGTCATGCATGCATAAGTTAAAGAGTGTAGGGGACAAAACAGATCCTTGGTGGACGCCTTTTCTGAAGTTTCTGATGTTCGAGGACTGACCGGCAAAAGTTACATGTGCACATCTGCCTGCTAAGCCATTTGCCAGCCATCTTTTTGTGTTATTGTGCATGTTTATGTTGAATATTTTGTTTGTGAGGTTGTGGCGGGGGATGGAATCAAAAGCTTTACTAACGTCTAGTGTGACAAGGAGTGGCAGAATTTATGCCATCAAAAACTCTCTGTGTGAGGTCTGTAAGAAGAGCGTTTGTGGAGTGCAGTGGCTCAAAACCATGTGATGGGGCTAGGAGGGTGTGAGGTGCAACTAGTTGTGGTACCAGCCTTTTAGTGACTTTGGAGGGGGTGCAGAGGAGTGTGATGGGGTGGTGTGAGGAAGGTAACGTAGGGTCTTTGTTGGGTTTGGGGATAGTGATGATAATGCCATGCTTCCAGATGTTTGGTATTATGTTGTGTGAGTAGCTGCAGCTTGACATGTTGGTGAGTGCTCGCATGCTCTGTGGTCCAAGGTGTTTAAGGTGTATGTTGCCTATGTTGTCTGGTCCACAGGCAGATGAGTGCTTGAGGTTGCTAATGATGTGCTTTGTCTGGTTGTAAGTGAAAGGTGCGAAGTCCGGGTCTGTGGGGAACTGTCTCTTACGTCGGATGATACGTCGGTCGTCACGATGGGGGCTTAGACGGCTGACATGTGAAAATGTTTGATGTGTTGGTGAGTGCTTGTATGCCTTGTGGTCCAAGGTGTTTAAGGTGTATGTTGCTTATGTTGTCAGGTCCACAGGCAGATGTGTGCTTGAGGTTGCTGATGATGTGCTTCGTCTGGGTGTAAGTGAATGGTGCGAAGTCTGGGTCTGTGGGGAACTGTCTCTTACGTTGGATGATACGTCGGTCATCGCAATGGGGGTTTAGATGGCTGACATGTGAAAAGTGATGTGATGGCTATGTGAGGAAGGGTAGATTAAGATGGTTTGGCCATGCTGAGAGGATGAAGAATGTTGAAAGTGAGAAGTGTGAACTACGAGGATAGGGTCACCAGGGGCATATAAAAAAAAAAAAAAAAAAAAAATTTACACCTGGTATCCCTGAAGGGCTAAGGCATTGCCCCTGGATAAAGGACTTTTGGATTGAAGCGTGTAGCATTTTATGACCAGATGCCCTTCTTGATGTCTACCAATGACCCTTGGGTGGATTCGATCCTCCGACCCTACGGCCAGAGCGGAGCGCTCTAACCCACTGAGCCACGGGCATACCAAGAAAAAAGACGTGGGATAAGGTCATACAATGTGACCTCAGGGATGAGGAACTGAATAAGAAGGCTGCCAGAAATTAAGCAGTGTGGAGAGCCACCATAAGGTGAACAGGACACATGCAAGCATGTTGGAGCCTTTATAAATGATATGAACTGTACACAATACTGATTTAGTTATAGGGTCTGATGTAAAAAATGGTATCCATGCACACTTTCTGGGGATTTGGGTGAGCATTTCTTTGTGTCTGGCAGTTTGTATTGTTAAAAATACCATTCATATGGTAATATCTTTCATATGGCACTTTTTTTATATTGGGAATTTGGATAAATGAGAATGCTGAATAGGACTGAGGATTCTGGTGGTGGTGGTGATGGTTGGGGGGAGGGGAGAAGAAAGGCATTAGGATAGATGAAATCTGGATATCGGCAGTTGGGATACTGGAATTTGCCAGTATTAACATACGGGCATGTAGCTTGGACTATGATGAAAAGGACTCAAGCCAAGAATAGTACGTGGAAATAAGACACAAGAGTGAGAGAAGTGGAAATTAGTTATGTGAGCAAAGCATGTGAAGTTACTAGGAGAAACAGACAGACAAATGAGGAAGTTGGAAGCATTTTATTGTTGACATGGATGAGTTGGGAAGAATATCATGAGATGCTTTGGTCATGTAAACAAACACTGAATGATATGACTATACTTATTTCACACTAACTTGGCCTAAAATTGCCATCCCTATCTTGAAAGCTGACTTGTAAAACTAGATTAAAACTAGAATAAGATGCTAGTCATGAAGAAGTGCAAAGGAAAGGATGTAGAGGCATGGAATTATCTTTTTATGCAACAATTCTGAGCTATGTGAAGTAAGCTGCAAAAAGATGAAAATTTGGACCAAGTTAAGGTGAAATGGTTCTAGAAGAATGTATGTGGCTGAGGTGGGGGCAGAAAGGGTGAGAAGGGAGTCATGGATGAGGGGGGAGGCATGTGGCAGAGGTACATGAATAATAATGGTGTGAGATGCAGGGAGGGTTGCACATAGCAAAGGAAGGGATGAAGTGGAGATTTGTTGCCAAACCCTCTGAAATTAAGGTGTCTGGTTAAAGACAAACAGAACTATTGAAATGCATACACTTACAGACAAAGACAGCAGCATAAATATCTCTCTCTTTACTTCCAGTGTATTATATTGTGCTGTGAGAGGAGGTGCTCTAATGGAAGAGTGGACTAATGAAAAATGGGCTATAAGACTGATTCTTGCTTGACCTAAGGAACAGTTTTAAGATGACAGACAGATGGGAACTAAAGGGGGAAAGAAAGTCAGTGTGCAGGCTCACATATCTCTCCCTTCTTGAGCCATTTCCACAAATGAGACTATGACACTAGATATAAAGATCCTGCTAATAATGACTGATATAGGTAAACCACTGCTGGAAAAAACAAGCAGAGAAACAGCACCTCTCTCTCTCTCTCTCTCTTTCTCTCTCTCTCTCTCTCTCTCTCTCGAGAGAGAGAGGGGGGGGGGTACTTTATATATTAGAAGCAACAGTACCAGATAATGGGACAAAAATATGAGATGCATCTAACATACAAAGAGAGCAGTAATACAATTCTCTGTACATACAGTACCTGAGTATGACAATCTTTGTACATACAGTACCTGAGTATGACAACAGGTGATGATCTGAAGGAGAGCCAAGGTTGTGAGGGTGGTCATGATCAGGTTCAGCATAGGTATAATTGCCATCATCGTCTGGGCCAAGAGATGTGCCAAGGGAGTCTGTTTCAGCTTGCTCTAGTGCTCGTTCCTGGGCCAGGGCTATCTTCTTCTCCAATGCATCCAGATGGGCCTGATACTGCCAAATATGAGATGGGAAAGATTATGTTACTTCAATAGGGGAGGATCAGCCAGAATGATTGCTGGGAAGGATTGTTATTACACGCTGTTTTGACAGGGTTGGACAGATGGTGTTGTGGGTGTGTTGGTTGGGGAGAATGGGTGGAATATGTCATGACTTTTATGACACTAAGTGATAGGATAATAGTAGAGAAAATTTTGTTCAGTAGGATTGTGTTTGCTTTTATACCGGTGTATGCTCCACGGGCAGGCTTGGATAAGGTAGAGAGGGATAGATTTTTGGATGACTTATACATGTAGTAGGTGGTACAGGGGATGATGAGATTGTTGTTTTGGGAGGGTAGTTAAATGGTCATGTAGGTATGGCAACTCAAGAATATGAAGGAATACATGGGGGATGTGCATTTGGTACAAGAAATGAAGGGGAAAAGATACTCAAATTTGCAGAGGCAATGAACAAGACTGTGTGCAACGCACATTTTAGAAAAGAGAGAGAGTAGGTTGATTACATATGAGTCTGGGGGAAACAGCAGCCAGAAGGACTATTTCCTGATCAGAGGGGCTGACAGAAGATTAGTGAGGGATGTTAAAGTTATAGGGAGCAAGGAGTGTGTGCAGCAACACAAGTTATTGATGTGTGACACGGAGTGTAGTTATTGATGTGACATGGTGCTTAAGGAGCAGGTGATGAAAAAGAGGACCTATGCAGCTAGGCAGAAAATATGGAAGCTGAAAAACAAAAGCAGTAAGGGATGCCTTCTAAAGCGAGATGAAGAGAATGGTGGCTGAACAAGGAGTTGTTGAAAGAAGTGTTAATGAACAGTACAGAGACCTCAAGAGCAACTTATTTAGAGTTACTGATTCAGTGTGTGGATGGTTGAGGGGCCACCAAAGACATAAAATAACATGGTGGTGAGATGAGGGTGCAGAAGCTGCAGTTAAGGAGAAAAGAAGCCTTTTCCAGAAATGGAAGAAGGGTCATAACAATGAGGAATACAGTACTTGGTTGCAAAGCGTAAGGCTAGAAAAAAGGTTTACGGGGCAAAGTCTGAGCCAAAGACACTTTTACCTGATAACAAAAATCATGTGGAAAGGAAGAATATGATATTTAAGGTGGCAAAACAGATGAAGAGGGAGAATAGGGACATCATAGGAGAGCAGTGTGTGAAGAATGATGAAGGAAGGGTAGCGGTGAACAGTGGGGATAACAAAAATGCATGGAAAGAGCATTATGGACGGTTGTTGAATGAGGAATTTGACTGGAACAAGGAAGGTTTGGAGCCAGCAGACCAAGTGTTTGGCTCTTGGCCTTTGACTAACACTGCTACTGTGAGCAGGGCAATAGGCAGGATGCAGGTGGGGAAGGCAGCAGGTGTGGCTGGGTTGTCTGTTGAAATGTTGAAAACTTTAGGAGATATAGGAGTGGGGTTAGTCACTGACATGATAAATATGATAATATGTGAGTGTGTTGTCCCAGATGACTGGCTGAAGAGTGTAACTGTAAATGTGTACAAGGGGAAGGATGATGCCCTGGATAGATGATTATTATAGAGGCATAAAGCTTTTAGGCCAGACAATGAAGGTAGTGGAGAGAGTTCTAGAAGGTATGATTAGAGAAAGAGTGAATACTGATGAGCTGCAGTTTGGGTTTATGCCAGGCGAACAAAAAATGATGCCATTTTCATTGTTTGACAGCTTTAGGAAAAATATATAGGAAAGAAAAGGGAACTGTACTTTGTTACTGCTGATCTGGAGAAGGCCTTTGACAGAATACCCAGAGAGGTGGTGAAATGGGCAATGAGAAAGCTTGGGATTGAGGAGTGGCTGGTTAGGGTCGTTATGGCCATGTATGTGGATTCTCGCACCCGGCTCAGGGTGAATGGAGATTTGAGTGATGAGTTTTCTGTGAATGACGGTGTGCACCAGGGGTCAGTTTTGAGCCCCTTGTTGTTTATCATGGTACCTGAAGCCTTCTCATGTGACTACAGAAATGGACTCCTGTGAGAGATGTATGGGAGATGTTGTATGCTGATGATTTGGTGTTAACTGCAGAAAATGAAAGGGAGGCAGGGGAAAGATCTAGGTAGTAAAGAGATGGTATGGGGCACAAGGGCTTAAGAGTAAATGCAGATAAAACAAAAGTGATGGTATCTAAGGTTGGTAGTGGTACAGTACATCCTTCAACTTTGCGATTCACCAATTTTGCGAGGTAGTTCCAAAAGTCATGAATTTTTTAACATTTATGAACTTTATGAGTGATCACACACTTTGCGAGGTCGAGTGGTGGGAGAGTCGTCTTCCCACACTACTCTGCCATGCGGAGCAGTGACGTCATGGTTCACTGGGCGTACTGAGCCTCCTAGTTCAGTGGTCTGCCGCCCCGCCACGTTTGTTTGCACCTGTTTCCAACCAAGGTCACTGACCCTCACAATTTCGTGGTGCTCCTCGCAATATCCCAGCAGTCTAACTTTGCACGAGTGTTACCATGGCGCCAACGGGTAAGAATAACAAGAAAAGTTTGGAGACCAAACTGAAAATGATTGAAAGGAAAAAAGCAGGTAAAGGTAATTCTGCTATTGGTCTGGTGGTGTTGGTGAATCAACAGTGAGAATGATTTTAAAGAACAGTGAACAAATCAAGCAAGCAGCGAAGAACTATGGAGGTGCTCAATTTGATGGTAGAATGCAGGTGGGCAACAAAGAAGTGCTAATAAAACTGGAAAGATATCTTGCTCACTACAGTCAAAGAAAGGAAAAGGAAGGGGTTGCATTAGATGGGCGCCATATAAGGGAGCAGGCAAAGATATTCTATCACACATGCCTTAAAAAAGCCATTAATCCTCCAATAAAACCTTTCAAGGCATCGAGTGGGTGGCTATGCCAGTTCCTCAAAAAGAAGGGGTACACATCAGGTTCAGTGGCAAGTGAGGCAGTGCTGACTACAAATTGGTCAACATTACCCCAAGGTAAGCACTTTTTCCCTCGACTCTACCTCTTAATTTTACGATGATAAATGAAACAAACATGAACTGATGTACTGTACAGTAATATTAATAAGAAAACATCATAGGTAAGAAACATTAAAAAAAAAAAAATGCATTTACACTAATGTGAAGACTGGCGTGGTGTACGGGACTGGTGGCGGGGCGAGGCTTGGCTACTGTGGCCCCGCGGGGCCTATGTCATCACTATCACTGTCGGCAGATATTTCCACATCTTGCTGTGTTTTTTTCTGCCTCTCTCATGAATCCCTCGAAGTCAGAATCGTCACTGGGGTCATCAGAATAAAAAAGG
This sequence comes from Birgus latro, assembly GCA_018397915.1. NCBI lineage: Eukaryota > Metazoa > Arthropoda > Malacostraca > Decapoda > Coenobitidae > Birgus > Birgus latro. The sequence continues at coordinate 12,197 of JAGKTI010031039.1, forward strand.
TTAGGGATGCTAGGATCGCTGGCTGCTTGGGGAGGGGTGG
>JAGKTI010031041.1:0-11301 GCA_018397915.1 Birgus latro
GTGTGTGTGTGTGTGTGTGTGTGTGTGTGTGTGTGTGTGTGTGTGTGAATCCGAGGCCAAACAGGTATGTCCCCCAGGTGTCACGGTTCTGTGTGAGAATGAGGACGGAATCATGTGTTCTTAGGAGTACTTCAGTCCCACACAAAACCTGATTAATTATCCACTGAATCTTTCTTGTCACTTATTTTTCCTTTCACAACACGGGGTGCTCACAATAATAGATGCTCACAGTAACAGACTCAATAACAGATGCTCACAGTAGCAGACTAACTGATCTCTGACTAAACGCTGGCAACACACGCAGCACCTGTAACACCTGCCCTATAGCCCTATGACAGTGGACACCTGGTATACCATACGTGTCAGAACACTTGCGTTACCATTCACGGCATCTGTATTATCTCCGAACACTCCCCTCCCCTCACCCCCATCTCCACCTCACCCCACCCATCTCTCACTGCACACTTGCCCTTCTCACCCCCACCCTCGCTCCCTTACCTATAAACACCCCCTCCCTTCATCCCCATCCCACCTCACCCCACACCTACCCCTTCCCTCACCCCCATCCTCGCTCCCCTAATTTCGAACGTTCCCTCCCTTCACCCCCATCCTCACCCCAACCCATACCTTACCTCACCCCACTCGTCAAATCCCATAAACCTCCCTCTCCTCTTATTTAAAACTGAAGTGTTTGGAGGCTATTTAAATGAAGGCACACATACATAAAAACAATCATATATGCAATTTTGGCTTAAAATCTTTTATAACAAGGCCCCTGCCCCCTTCCCCCACATCACACCATACCCCCCTCTTCATCTCTCTAATCCCGCACAACACTCTGCTCCCCCCTCTCTCACTCTCACCGTGGCCCCAAACACTCACATCCCTTCCCTCACCTCCACCCCTCTCACCCCACACCACATCCCCCATCCCTCTTACCCCACAACACATACCTGCCTTTCTCACCCCCAATCCTATATCCAGTACCACCCCCTCCACTCTACCCCACGGAAATATTTGAGCAACACAAACGTTCACTTTCACTCATAAAGTATTGCTGGTCTGAAGATTGTGTGTAATTTAAACAATGTTCTATTATTTCCAAACGGTGAAAGAGCTGTAGCAATCCTTTTACATTTATTATTATTATTATTATCATGAAAGAGGATTACTTTTTACTGTATTTAGCAAGGAGGGTGGAAATAGGTAAAAGTAGTTGTCAGATCAAGAGCAATGCACATATAATGATAGACTATAATGAAACTACTCCATTTACTGTGTGCATGTAGGTAAACTTTACGCTGAAATAATAGTGGCACTTGATAGGACCCCGTTGGATAGCATTTATTGTCCATATAAGGCCTATATATTAAGATTAACTATGTGTAATTCTAAGACATCTTTAAACCAAACCTTATCCTAGCTCCAACATCCCCACTCCCACCCCAGCCCTACGTTACCCCTTCATTCCCTCACCTTCACACTAATCAGTCTTTCACCCTAACATCGAAAAAGTTACGAATACCAACAGTTCCTAAGCTGGGTCACTAGGGATTCATTCAGACACACAAAGCTTCCCTAAAACAAATCCTGTGCATGATATGTTAGATCACAGGCATTCTGATATGTAAAAAAGGAGGGACTGACGATGGGAGTCTGCAAAACTTCTTCCTTCCAAAGCAGGTTGAAAAAATAAGTCATTATAAGACGCCCGAGCACACTGCTTTTACTGCATATATTCAAAAGACTGGTTGTTACAGACAGAGGGAAAGGCAGAGCAAGACTCTTCCAGAATTAGTCAGTTTTGTATGTGAATACCTAACTCCTCAGAGAGTTGGACTGAAAAGAGGTGATTGTATGTGCAGCCAGATGGGTGCTGCGTGCCCTCCACAACTGGGAAGGCATGCTTGCAGAGATTTCAGAGGAGCACTTTCCAGCGCTATGGCAATAGCAGAAGGGCAGCAATGCAACACTACTCTGAAGTGCTGTGTATTGGTAGCCTTCCTCCCACCCATCCACCCCCACCCCCCCGACACACACTTGTATTCCACATGGGCAAGAATGGTCGGTATGGACAACGTCAGTTACAGTGCAGGATTACAGTAAGCTTGGAGTTTGTTCAACATACTGAACCCCTATGAAAATGATTCCCACAAGTGGTGTGATAACTGAAATACAAGAGATTAAGGTAACTGTGCAACTGCTTGAGGGTGGGGAGCCGTGACTTTTCCATGAAACAAGTTACATGAAAGCAAACGTCTAGCAAGCAGTAAAGGTACAAGTAGACCTAATATGGCCGTACTTCTACGTCATCAGTGTGATACATCTTCACTGTGGACCTGCTGTAGAGCCTCACAAAGGATCTGCTGTAGAACCTAACCGAGGACCTGGTGCGGAGCCTCACTTCTACAGTCTCACTGAAGACCAGTTGAGCATCCCTCTGAGATCTTGCAGCTTTAGCTTTAGGGTCTGTTGTAAAGCAACATACTGAAGATCAGTAGGAGCACTGCATTCATTTACCAGCTGCAACTATCAAATTAACAGTGATAGCTGGGTGTGAAGTACGCTCTCGCATGAAGAAGCAAGTTCAGTCACACTAGTTGTGAAACCACACTCAGAGCTTAATTTTTGTAGAATTTGCTGATATCTCCATAACTGAGCCTCCCTCAGTGTCCGGCTGTAGGGCGTACTGATTATGTTCAAGCTGAAGATCCTCGCTGGAAGAGATTATCGATGAAGCTGCTTTCAGATTTTTCTGTGATTATACTTCAGGTGACCTACATTTACCATACTTCGGCTATGTGACTGCACCAATAAAGTGCTTCTTGTTCGTGAAAGTTGATTTTTTTTTTTTTTTTTACATATTAGCTTTTTAAAGGTTAAAGATCATTTCATTCAGCGAGGAATAGTGAGTCTTGACTAATCCTTTAGCATCTAAATCTGCCATAAATACAGTAGTAATGATGTAAACTTTAGCCTCATGAAGTAAATGTGTAACAATATGTAACTGTCTAAACGTCATTATATAAGAAACGGTGAGTAAACTTGACCTCCCGCGTGCGAGACTGGCCTAGCGGAATCCTGACGCCATATTAGACGTTTGTTATTGTTATGGTTGTAGGGAGGTTCGACGTTGTGCTCCAGTATTTTAGAAAAGATTAATCCAGTGTATGGCAGCCGTACATTTTGCACTACAGTAGTGAGGTAAGCGATGAATTACGCACCGCAGAGTGTTTTAAATCACAAAATTGTGTATGGTTGTGTACTGGATCTTTAAGTGGATCTTTAAATGGTCCCATTAAATGCCCTGTATGTTTTGTTTACAGTTCCTCTTGTTCTGATGCTTATGCGCGCATGAGAATTAAATAGCCAAGCCCACTAACGAAGCCTCACATTGTACAGTATATTACTGTATATGTTCAGCACATTGTTCAGTCTCACGCCCAACCTGTAACATCAGGCCCTTCACCCTTTCCCTCCTGAAGAGTTGAGAGGGGAATGATCCTGAAGAACATTGTCCATATAGGTAAAATTAGGTTAGGATGGGTTAGGTAAGGTATCAGCTAGTTTCATTTAGAAAAGAGCAGTACTGTACAGAGCCTAACCTAATTAGATGAATATTTTAGCTAACCTAACCCTACCCTATTTAAGCTGTAGGGGCGGCAGTGTTGTTCCGAGTACTTTTTCGTTAAAAAAACCATTTTCAGTAGCCAATAAGGAGTGTCAGTGAAGGAGATTACAATATTGGTAATGTTGTTCAGCTGTATGGCCAGTGATTTCCAATATTGTCCAGAATTTTATCAGGAAACTTCATGGAAATTGTACCATACTTAACAGATACAGTTTAAAAATGCATTTTAAAGCTTTTTTTTTTTTTTAAATGCTTTACCATATACATGATCCCTATTGAGGAGGGCAAGCTACAATATAAACTGATTATTATGGAGAAAGATTTGGCAGTGAAAATGCAGGAGAGTTCCCATAAAATTGTATTTTTTCCTGCAATAAACTATAACCTATTACTGTATTTTAGTAATAATTTTTAAAACTTGTGGAGAAGAATAATTTTTAGTTTTACTAATACTGTAGTTTAGGATAAGTAATATGATAATGGTTTACATCTTGGGAAATGTTATTCCCGCTGTTGGACAAATTCTGCTTTAGTTTATGTCAAGGATAAAGGATGGCACCCAAATTCTATGGAAATAATGATACCAAGGTTATGAGTGAATATTGGTGCTTTCATGGTTAGGTTAGGGCCTACTAGGCTTAGTATGTGTGTAAAATTAGTGAGCAACTGTAATTGTCAATACCAGTATTATGCATTTCTTCTCCTTCTTAAACATGTACTTTGGTAATTAGGTTATATTTTAAGAAGAAAAAAAATCCATATTGTATAAGCACAGGCCATGTGAGTGGGAACGTACTGAGATATTCTTCCAGCAATTTTCATACAGTTAAAAGGAAAAACAATAGTATTTGAGACAACTCAGGTACTTAATTTTTATTTTAGACTTGGAAAAGTGAGCAGACAAGCAAATATACCTGGTATCTGTGTTAGGAAAATATTGGTAACTGGTAGGTTGTAGGAAACCATCAGGATGCCTGAGGCATTGTGCTTACTGACAGTCTTAATGAGTGGAATCAGATATACTGAATTAAAGAAAAGGAAGTAAACCAAGCAGATCCATCACCTGTAGGCAAGCAACCGTTCCTTGTAATAAAGTGCCTCGTCATGGTGAGGCATGGGGAAGAATACGGTGTGTTTCCGGGATAGACACTGCATTTGCATCTCCACCCAGTTAACGGGGACACAGTAATAGGTTCCACATCACTCAGTTATTTGGTTACAGTTTGTGGCTACCATCCAGCATTATCAGAGATTGCCAGGTTTGTAGGAAATCATTAGGCTTGTCACTGAGTGTAGAGCCACTTGAAGTGGAAAGAAGAGTACCATAATAAAAGTGACAGGATGGATGGGAGAAAGAGGGAGAAAGGAAAGCAGACACTGAAAAAGAATGGTGAATATATAAACCATGAAATTGCATGGTGATCAGCAGTGATTAAGTTTCCCAAAGTTGGGGATCAAGATTGTGAGGAGAAACTTCGTTAAGACTTTAAAATGCTCATCCAGATGCTGTAGTGCTAGGCTGTTTGTGTAAGCTCTTCTTGAAGTTTGTAAAAAGATGTCATAAATCATTGCAAAGCAGAACTTGACCATTAGCATCTGAGGGTTTTAAAAAATATGAATCCCTTCAGTCTGATGACATTTTTCATCCTGTTATTGACTGTTACTGTACTGTGAGGCCTCGTTATATGGACTAATTGGGGGAAAAGACTGATGGTACATCTGAAAGTTTGTTACAGTAGCTTATATAAAATGTTCAAATAGGTACCCACTATTCCAGACCTAGGGTTGATAAACATGAAAAATGGTCTGCGAGGCACCCCACATAGGACAGGTTATAAGAAATAATTATTGTTTGGGTTTGGCCTATATTCCTTGATACTGTATAGAATAGATCATAAGCAATACATACTCGGTAAGTAATGTTGACCTTCTTTTCTGTGATGATAACGAAAATGAGAAGAAGTACAGGGCCTGAGTTTGGTAGCTATTTAACGAATCTGGCCAGTAGGCCACTGGACCTTGGTTTGGTATATACTGGGTAACAAAAGTTGTCCGGTAAGGTCGAGGGGCCTGTTGTATCTGAAGTTCAGTATAAACGGGTCCATTAAAATAAGTCTCACTATACTTCTAGAGGCCTTGATTGGGGTTAGACATGTGCCCATGTATTGAAATTGGTACTGGAGATTATAGCTACCAAACTCCTCCTTGTCAAAAGTTTCTCCTAAAACTAAACAGTATAATGTCTTCTGGAAGTAGCAGTACTAAAAAAAAAAAAAAAAAGTAAATTTATTGATGGGGTCATAGTTAGTACAGCATTAGACTTGTTAGTGTTCCCTGTGGTCGATGCATGAGTTATTTTTGTTTTTCATTTTTTTTTTGTTTTTAAGTGAAATCCTCATAATGTCTTTGTTTTTGTGGGTGAATATATAGTGTACAGTACAGTATTGCTTTTGGTCTGTAGTGAGGAATGGGGCACTGTTTGCAGGTGGTAGTCTGAAGCCTGCATTGTCTTCAGACACAGCATTAGCCATTTGTGATGAGGTAACCCAAGTGGTATGGAGTTTGTGACAAATGATAGGTTCACAAATACCTCCCACTGGTGATTGGAACATGTGAGTTACGTATTCAGGTGATGACTTTGGTGACACTTGCTGGTGGGAGGTGGACTGTTTGGAGCAGGGTATAACAAAATTACAAAAACCACTCCCAGAGTCTGTGTTGTTTGTAAGTGTGATTTGCCTTTCTCAACAAGGAACCCTTTGTTCCTGACCAGAGCCTAGGTGAGGTCAGCTGGCACAGTACAGGCAGGTGCCATTGTTGAGATGGGTATGTTAATGGAGGACTGCTCTGATAGCAAAAACTTGTATAATGGAGTGAAAAATAGGATAGCGAAAACTCGTGTAATGGGGTACGGTACATAACTTTTGGGGGAAAATAAGGCTAGATTAACTGAGCCTGATGGCAACATTAAATCTTCATGCACCTGTCACTGAATTTGGGTCTAAATTGTCCATTCTCATATCATCGTTTTCTTGTGTAGCTGATGCTTCTATAACAGGACCTGCCTTTACATTATTGAGCCATGAGTGATGCTTGTCCAGTTATTTAAATGATTTAAGAGCTTGATCTTATTCTGCATTACAGTTAACCAGTTAGAAGAGACAGACGATATATTCGATAGTTCCTATATAGTGGACATTTGGTAGGATCGGTTATATCGAACCCAGGTTCGTATTGTATTGTATCATTTGTAAAGGTTCCAACTTGCTTGCATGAGTCAGTATACATTAAATCTTGTTCGGTGGATACCTAATGGAATTATGGGTGTTCACAGTGGTATTTCAGTTCAATGGGGGTTTATACTATATACCTTGATAATATATAGATAAGTATTATAAAGGATGGATGGTGTTATACAGGGTATTTTTCTCTGTGCTAAGTGATATTTGTGTGCAGGAATGAGTTATGAGTGTAATGCTGTACAGTAATGAGCTGTGGGCAGTAAAGAAAGAGGATATTCTTAGGTTTAAATGTACAGAAATGTCCATCCATCCATCCATGACAAGTATTAAATGGATGCATAGTGCGTCTTTTAATGTGAGGCCTTGGAAGACTAGGATTGTGATTGAAGTATGAGACTGGAATGTATTGATGTGATGAGGAGGGGTAGCTTGAGATGGTATGGACATGGTGAGAGGATGGAGGATGAAATTGGGTGTGGAAGGTGAGATGTGTGAATGCTGGGGGTAGGATTGAGAGAGGCAGACCAAAAACGACCTGGGATAAGGTCATGGAGTGTGACCCCAGAGCTAGGTGATTGAATAGGGAGGCAGTCAGAGATCAGGCTGCATGGAGAGGCACCATCAGGTGACCAAGGCCAATGCATGCAAGCATGTTTTAGCCTTTGATAAGAAACAGTAAAACAGAGAAAACAACAAAAATTACTCTTTAATTACCTTTTGTTTAGTCTGGCTGCCATGTCCTCTTGCTATATCGACTTGATTCATTATACAGCATAGTTGTTTGATAAGGCCAAGGTGGATATTATAGTTGAAGTTCAGTATCGAGGGTTTCCTTTTGTTGAATGAGTCGGTAATAATGTGTTCATTGGTGGTAAAACCAGGTCTCCAAGAGTTGACCCTTTTGGGGGGCTACTTGTTGCCAACTCAAGTCCGAAAAAAAAAAACTTCATAACCATGTAAAACAACACATACTGCTACTATAAACCATCGTAGATAAATTTTGAAGTGTAAAAAACTGTTATCGTCAACATATTGTAACACTTACCTGTCACTGCTTTTTTCGTAATTATCACTCAGTTGTTGCATTAGGGTTCCATTTTTTTTTTTTTCCCACAAATACAATCTAATGCACAAATCCATTTTACCATGTCCTAACCTTTGGAAAGGAACAGATATATGATAATCCACCACATGAGGTTGACGATGGTGGTCATGTTGGTTTACTATCAACAATGTTATTCTGTGGGCATGTTTTATATGACACTACATATTTGTCAGTTAACCTGACTCCAGAACTGGAACTACATCAAGTATCATTCACCAGGAAAATGCACAAATCCTACTGTATTAGGCCTACTTATGGATTTCTCCAGCACCATTATCACAGTGTATTGTCCATATTGCACTGTACGGCTTAAAACATTCAAGCTACTGCAGTTTTCATTGACTGGGATCATTGTCAGTTAATAATGTATGCTATACTTACTATACTTAGGGAGTAAGCTAACTTGGGAATGCAATTTCATTTGATATTTTATTGTGATAAATCAAATTATATTAGTAATGGTGTTAACAAAGGCTGACAGAAGCATCTGACAGTGGCTCAGGATGCTAACATTTTATGTCTGGACCAGTATTTCTTTTTTAGGAGTTAATTTTATATGGAGATGATCACAAGTAAGGTAATTATTTACTGCAAAGTCTGGGGGGGCTAGGTTTATGATGGAAGAGTTAAGAGGTAGGATGGGACTAGACTGTATTGGTGTTGTGGTGAGAAGAGGTACCGTAGATTGAGATGGTTTGGGCATGTGGAGTGGATGGTAGATAATTAGGTGCAGAAAGTGAGCAGTGTTAACATTAGTGGTAGGGTTGCGAGAGGTAGACCGTAAAAGACCTGGGATGATGTGACATAAGGGATAAGGTACTGAATAAGGAAGCTGCCAGAGATCGAGCAGCATGGAGAGCTGCCATTAGGTGACCAAGGCTGACACTTGCAAGCATGTTGGAGCCTTTAAAAACAAAACAAAATGAATGACCGGGGTATGTCTTGTACTGTATATATTTTTTTTTTTTTGCTAATACTAAATGATTTTTTAGGGTAGGGAAAATATAGGAAGGAATAGAGAGTTGTATGGTACTGTACTTTTTGGTTGATTTAGAGAAGGCTAATGACAGGGCCCAGTGATTTGGTGAAGTGGGCAATGAGAAACTTTGGGATTGAGGAGTGGTTGGTTTGAGTGGCTATGGTCATGTATGAAGGTGTTAGCACCCAGGCTTGAGCAAATGGAGGTTTGAGTGATGAATTTTCCTTGAATGTTATTGGGCATCAGCAACCAGTTAAACTCATTATTGTGTGTTATGGTGTTTGAAACTCTCTCACATGACTTCAGAACTTGATTCGCACCTGTGGGAGGTGTTGTATGTTGATCACTTGGTGTTGATTGCAGAGAATGTGAAAGTGGTAGAGAAAATATAGAAGGGTTTGAGAGTAAATGTGAATAAATCAAAAGTGATGCTATCATGGGCATATTTTTTTTTTTTTTTTTTTTTTTTTTGCAAGGAAGAAGGAACCAAAGGCCACGGGCCTGCTTACTGTTCCTTCCAAGAAAAAGCAAAAACAGTACAAAAGAAAGCCATGTGCAGTGTACCGCAACATTGTGGGAAGTAGCTCCTCTTTGTACTATGTTTGTAATATGTGGATTATGAGAGATGTTGTGGTATTAGATGTAGGCTGCAAAATATAGTAATGCTGATTTTTGAGTGTGTGGTATGTAAAGTAGAACATACAGAAGGAGAGAAGCAGGAAAGGATTAATCTTGTTGGAGAGTCTCTTGAGTGTGTGGAGGAATTTTGTTATTTGGGGGACATCTTGTGTGCTGGAAGTGGCACTGGAGCTAGCTCAGTAGCACGGGTAAAGAGCGGTTGGAAGTTCAAGGAGTAGCTGCCCTTCCTGGCATTGAAAGGGCTTATCCTCTGTGTTTAGGTGTTCTTTCATACAGCATGTGCGAGGAGTGTAATGCAGTCCTTTATTGAGATTTGGGCAGCAAATGAGTAGGATATTCATAGGCTTGTATGTAGAGAAATGAGAATGATCAGATGGATGTGCAGTGCAGCTTTGAATGACAGCTGGGGATGTCAGGATTGCATATGAAGAGTTGTAGTATAATGGGAAAGGGTACATTGAGATGGTTTGGGCATGGGAGAATATGGGTGTGGAGGATGAGAGGTGTGAATGTTGAAGGTAGAGTTGTGGCAGTCAGACCAAAAAGGACTTGGGATGTGGTCATACAGTGTGACCTCACGAGTAAGGGACTGAATAGAGAGGTTGCTAGAGATCAAACATTGTGGAGAGCTGCCATGAGGTGACCTAGGCTGATGCATGCAAGCGTGTTGGAGCCATTATAAGTGAAAATGAAACGATGATGGTCAAGTAAGTAGAGGGATGGTCTGCCCTCGTAATGAACAAGAGTTTGATGGCCACCTGAGGCAGGGAACTGTTTAAGGATTAAAATTTCATTAAAACAGACCTAACTGATCTACCACAAGACCCACTATCATGTAACCCCCGCTGGTATGAAGTGGTGACATAGAGGCCAAACGGAATGTTGAAGGATTGTTGGGTATCAAGAACAAGCACCTAAGCTAATGTCCAGAGTTGGGTGCATAAAAAAGAATGTTTAGGTGGATGCTCCTGTGCTTTAGCGGTTAGAAACCGTCCAAGTAAGTCTTTCAACCTGGGTTACACTGTTAACTAGAATTCAGTGTTCGTTTTTCATAGTATACTATTAAGTAAACGTTTTCTGTAACAGTATCATGAAATGAAAACCAAAGAAAATGTGTGGGAAGGAAGGATAACTTGTTTGTCTTTGATTTTGTGTGTGTGTGTGTGTTTTTGCAGGTTAGAGATACTTTTTATTAATCCCTTCATTACGATGCCTACTTACATCTGTTCCCGCAGTTGTTTGGCCATGTATAGGGAATGGAGAATGCGAAATAACTAGAAGAGTGTAGGCTGTGTGGACTGCAGGAAATGGAGAAGGGAGGAGAGAGACCGAGGATGAGATGGGAGGGTGGGGTGGAGACGTAAGGTGAGGGGTGAATGAGTTGGATAAGGGACAACAATTCTTTTGTGGCCACCCCATCGTGATAATGATGATGGTGGTGGTAATGATGGTGATGCTGTTGCTGCTGGTTTCGGGACGTAGGTAAAGATGCTATGACCTGGAACCATACCTAACCACCACTATCGCACCATCACTTTCCAAATATAAGTCCTATCCCAATGTTCCGGGTAGCAATCCATCACCTCTTAAATCTCTGGTCTCCTCCTCCCCTTTTAACACCACTCCAGTTCCTGATATTTAAGTTTTGTTATTCTCTCTCTCTCTCTCTCTCTCTCTCTCTCTCTCTCTCTCTCTCTCTCTCTCT
>JAGKTI010031042.1:0-12235 GCA_018397915.1 Birgus latro
TCTGTATATGGATGGGGTTATAAAAGAGATACAAGGTCGGGCAGTGGATGTTGGAGTGGCCCTAGTGAGAGAGGGCAGTGTTTGGAAACTCCCTGTACTGTTGTTTGCCGAAACTACTGTGTTGTTGAGCGAAGACGAAGGGGAGCTGCAAGGCTTGGTAGATGAGTTTGGGAGAGTGTGTAAGAAATGGAATCTAAAGGTGAATGTAGGGAAGAGTAAAGTGATGGTCTTCGAGAGAAGTGAAGCCAGTGAATGTACAGTGAGACTGGATGGGAAGGAAATGGAGAATGTGAGTGAATTTAAGTACTTGGGCAGTGTGATGAGTAAGGATGGAAGTATGGAGGGTGAAGTGCTCGAAAGGCTGCAGCAGGGAAGGAAGGTTGCTGGTTCGTTGAAAGCAGTGATAAGAAACAGGGAAGTGAGCATGGAAGTGAAAAAGTTGTTACATGACAATATTGTGATACCAACTCTGACATATGGAAGTGAAGCTTGGACCCTGTTGGAAGGACAGAAGTCAAGAGTGAGAGCAGTGGAAATGAGTTATTTGAGAGGAGCATGTGGAGTCACATGGAGAGACAGACTAACAAATGAGGAAGTGAAGGAGCGTTGTGGTGTGGTTGAGGACGTGATGGGAAGCGTTAGGAGAAACACGTTAAGGTGGTTTGGGCATGTGGAGAGGATGGAGAGTGAAAGACTGACGAGGAGAGTGTATGTGAGTGAGGTGGAGGGGGCGAGAGGGAGGGGGAGGCCAAGGATGAGATGGAGGGATGGAGTGGAGAGGTATATGAGAGAGGGGGGTGTGAGTTGGGAGCGTGGTAGTGAAATGGCAGGGGACAGAGTGACATGGAGGCGATTTGTTTGTGGCCGCCCCGTGCGGGATTAAGGCGTCTGGCAATAGATAGATAGAATAGATAGATTTTTATGAAACAGGAGTCCAAAATTACATCCCTCAGCACAAAAAACAAATGAAAATAAAAAAATAGTTTAATACAGAATGTAAAAATTCAAAAGAAAAAATAGATTTGCTGTGGAATAGATACAGAAGACACAATGGTGAGAGGGCATATAATAACTCTAAATAGGCAAGAAAATATTATACAAAGATAAGGAGGAAGGCTCAAAGACAGTTTGAGGAAGACATTATAAATAAAACCAGTGATCAACCTAAGCTTTTTTACAGCTACATCTGAAGCCAAGCCAATGTTAAACATAAAATGCAGGCCATTATGGACGAGGGGATGATCTATACACAAGAGAAAGATATTTGTGAAGCACTAAATAAAAGCTTCCAATCAGTTTTTACAAGAGAAAATACCTTTGAAAGAGATGATATGGAACATGCATGCACACATACAGTACCAGATATACAAATATCACAGAAAGAAGTACAGGAAGAGTTAAGAAAATCAGGCAAAGGAAAAGCATATGGTCCTGACGAAATTTCAGGTAGGGTGCTACATGTATGTACAGAAGAGTTCAGCAGACGATAATGTTGAATATTCAAGGAATCCTTTGGTCAATGTAAACTACCTGATATTTGGAAGAAAGCAAATGTTGTTCTCCTGTTCAAGAAAGGGAGTAGACAGAATCCACTCAACTACCGATCAGTAGCACTGACCAGTGTTGTTAGTAAGATACTAGAAAAGCTGATAAGAAAAGTTTGGGTAAACCATCTAGAAGAATACAGTATGATAACAGCAAGGCAGTTTGGTTTTAGAAAGGGAAAATCATGTGTTACTAATCTATTACGCTACTATGGAGTTACAAAAACATTACAGAAAAGAGAATGATGGGTGGACAGTATCCATTTAGATTTCAATAAAGCATTTGACTGTACCGCACCAAAGACCTTTATGGAGACTGTACCATCAAGGAGGTATCCCAGCCAATGTGTACTGTTGGATGCAGGATTTTCTCAGAGAAGGGGAAATGAGAACAGTACTAAGGGGAAATTACTCATCATGGAGGGAAGTGATTAGTGGAGTTCCACAGGGCTCAGTGCTGGCACCAGTTTTTTTTTTTTTTATAAGTGACACAGACAGTAACATTAGAAATGGAAGCTATATAAATATATTTGCGAATGATGTAAAAATACAAAGGAGAATTAGTAACACAGATTCTTGGAGAGAGCTACAAGAAGAATTAATTAAACTTCATGAATGGAGCAATAAATGGCAAATGGAATTTAATGTGGATAAGTGTCATGTAATTAAGTTTGGTAAAAGTGCAAAAAGACATATCAGATACCTACACGTAACAGAAAAGGACAAGAACTAAGAAGTGATTATCAATGACAGACTGTCTCCAGCTGACCACATCAGTGAGAAGGTATGTAACATGGACATACTGCTTGCTAATATGAGAATAGCATTCACATATACAAATGAGGATATACAGAGAAAGATACAGTATTAACAACATCCTTCAGACCAGTCTGGAATCCTTATCTCAAAAAACACATAGATAAGATTGAAAAAGTACAAAGGGCAGCTACAATATGAGTACCAAGCTTAAGGGATCAAAGCTACGAAGAAAGGCTAGAAAAACTGAATCTACCAACACTAAAGGAGAGAAGGAAAAGAGGAGACATGATTATGGTATACGAATGTATCTCTGGGAAGGAGAAAATAGACGTAAATGAGTATATATTCTAAGGAGAAACATCAGCAATAGGACACTGCAAAAAACTGCATAAAAGGAGAGGACATAAAGATGTAAGGAAATTCAGTTTCCCAAATAGGGCAATTGATCAGTGGAGTGCATGACCGAATGAAATGGTGTGTGCCAAAACTATTCATAAATTTAAGGATATGTATAATAAAAATGGTTTAATACACGGGACAGTACGAGCTTGACACATTCCTGTAAAGATACAGTTAGGTAAGGACAGGTAGGTAAGAACACATCCTCCTCCTGTTTGAATATTCACTCTCTTTTCCTCTCCTCTGCCTACAACTTTCACATCCTCCTTCATTTCATTTTCTCTGTTTTCTCCTTTCTTCCCTCTCGTTCATTCTTCACACTTCCTCTCTTTCATCCCCTTCTTTCCCTTAAAATCTTCCCTCTGTACTTAGTCTTCCTGTCTCATATTTCTCACACCTTCTTTCCCTCCTCCAATGTCATTTTCTTACCTCCCTCTCTCTTCTTTCTCTCCCTCTGCTTCTCAAAGCTTCTTATCTTCCCTCCCTTCCCCTTCTTTCCACCCTCTTTTTCCATCCCTTCCTCTCTAGTCTCTTTCTCTCTTTTTCTTTCTGTCCCCCACTTTCTGCCTCTCTCCCCCTTTCCCCATTTTCTTTTCTTTCCTTCCCTCTGCTTCTCACTTTATCTCTTCCTCCATCCCTCGTCTTCTCATGTTTTCTTTCTTTCCCTCCCTTCCTCCCAGTTCTCTCTTCCATCTCTCTATTTCCCTCTTCTCTCCCTTCAATTTCTCTCTCTTTCCCTCCCTCCCTCTTCTTTCCCTCCATTTCCTTCTCACTTCTCCCTCCCTCCTTCTCATACTATCTTTTTTTCCTTCCCTTCCTCCCTGTTCTCTCTCTCTCTCCCCCCTTCTGTTTTCTTATCTTCCCCTCACTTTCTCCCTCCCCCATTTTCCTTTCCCTCCTCCTCTTTTTTCAACTCCTCCTCTTCTCATCTTCCCTCCCTCCCTCTTCTCATATTCTCTTTCATTCCCTCGCCCCCTAGCCTCTCTAGCCCCCTTTGTTTTCTTCTCTGATTTTCTCTCTCTACCTCCCCCATGTTCCTTTTTTTCCCACCCTTTCCCTTCTGTCACTCCCTTTGTTTCTCACACCTTCTCTTCCCTCCCTCCGTCTTCTTTTTGGCCAGGTGACATTGACCATTCGGTAGGGAGGTGGAAGGCCATTTTTGCTCAGCTGGTGTGTTAGGGTCTATTACCAGTGCACGGCTTGAGGGCAGCTGGCAATTTTGACTTCAGTGAGGAGGCAGATGGCCATTTTTGCTCAGCTAGTGGTGGGGGGTTGGGGACAGGGAGAAGCGAAGGGATGGAAGGAGGACGGGGAAAGTCGCGCACACCACCACATCCACGTTCAGACGCGTGTGTTTCAAATCTAGGGAGCAGCGGAGTGTTGGGTCTAGGGAAGCGACAGCTGTCAGGATTGTGGGAATGTCCCCCAATTTCTTTTGTTTGGTATAGCGAGTTGTTGGTTATCTATGTGCTGGATATCAGGGTATGCCTAATAGAGAGTTATAGAGGGTATGATAAGGGAAAGAATGAATATCGGTGAGAAGCAGGTTGGATTTGTGCTGAGCAAAGGGACCACTGATGCCATATTCAGTATCTGAGAGCTTCAGAAAAATTATGTAGGAAAGAAGAGGGACCTGTACTTTGTTTTTCGTTTGGTTTTTGAAGGCTTCATCATGCTTGCATGCGTTGGCCTTGCTCCCCTAATGGCGGCTCTCCATGCTGCTCAGTCTCTGGCAGCTTCCCTATTTAGATCCTTATCCTAGAGGTCACACTCAAAATGACCTCGTCCCAGATCTTTTTCAGTCTACCTCTCGCAATCCTACCGCCAACGTTAACACTTTTCACTTTCTGCACCCAATTATCATCCCTCATCCTCTCCACAGGACCAAACCATCTCAATCTACCTCTCCTCATCACAACACCAGTTCACTACAGTCCCATCCTACCTCTCAACTATTCCATCATGAACCTAGCCCCTCCAGGCCTCACACTCAGGGGCTCACTGCATATCCACCTAATCATTGCCATTTCTGTATGTTTGGGGCTGCAAATATCCTCTTCCTTTACTGCTCAGGTCTCACTACCTTACATTATTACACTCCTAACATGTGCCATACAAAGATCCCTTGGCACGGAGGGAAAGCCCTCTCAGTGTCAGGAGAGGAAACAGCTCCGGGAACTTCTTCCAACCACTCCTCACTCTAGCCACAGAGCTAGTTCCAGCCCCATCTCTAGCACATAGCATATCTCCCAAATAACATAACTCTTCTGCACACTAAAGAGCCTCACCAGGAAGTTCTCTCCCCGACACACCACATACGTGGAATCAGCATTATCTTGCAGTCTACCTCTAATACCACTACATCTCTTATGCACCCACTTATCACAAACACTGCACAAGATGGAATTAGTTTCCACACTCTTGTGGCAGATCGCACATGGCCATGCCTCCCTCTGTTTTGGCAGTACCGCCGCCAGCCCTAGATAACATCACTCTTGTATTATCTGCATTTACTCTTAAACCATTGTGCCCCATACCATCTCTCCACTTCTTAAATCTTTCCTCTGCCTCCCTTTCATTCTCTGCAGTCAACACCAAATCATTGGCACACATCTCCCATGGGAGTCCACATCTGAAGTCAAGTGAGATGGCTTCAAGTACCATAATAAACAAGCAGCCCAGCACCTGACTCCTGATGCACACCAACATTCATGGAAAACTCATCACTCAAATCCATTCCCCTTACCTGGGTGTGAGCACCCACCTACATGGCCACAACCACCCTAACCAGCCACTCCTTGTTTCCAAGCTCTTTCATTGCCCACTTCACCACCTCTCTAGGGACTCTGTCAAAGGCCTTCTCCATATCAGCAAAAACAAGGTACAGTTCCCTTTTCTTTCCTATGTTTTTTTTCTGAAGCTGTCGAACAGTGGTTCCTTTCCCTGGTATAATCCCAAACTGCATCTCATGAATATTCACTGTTTCTCTAATCATACCTTCTAGTGCTGTCTCCATTATCTGGTCCAAAAGCTTTATGCCTCTATAATTTTCTCTTTTTAGGGCATCACCCATCCCCTTTGCACATTTACAATTACACTTTTCAGCCAGTCATCTGGGACAACACACTCATATATAATCGTATTTATCAAGTTAGTGACTAACCCCTCTCTTAATTCTCCTGAGGCATTTAACATTTCAGTAGCCAGTCCTGATAAGCTTGGTGCCTTCCCCATCTGCATCCTGCCTATTGCGCTGCTCACATTATTCATCCATCAATGGCCAAGGGCCAGACACTGGATCTGCTGGCTCCAAGCCTTCCCTGTCCCAGTCAAACTCCTCGTTCAACAACTGGTTGCAGTGTTCTCTTCAGGTGTCTTTAATATCCCCACTGTTCACCACTACCTTTCCTTCCATCATTCTTCACACACTGCTTACCAATGATATCCCTGTTCTTCCTCTTCATCTGATTTGCCACCTTAATTATCATATTCATCCTTTTCACGCTATTTAGGTTATCAAGTAAAAGTCTCTGAGACTCAGACTTTGCCTGGTAAACCTCTCTTCTAGCCTTACGCTTGGCAGCCAAGTACTGTATTCCTCTTTGTTACTGCCCTTTTTCCATTCATGCAAGTGCCTTCTTTTCTCCTTAACTGCAGCTTCTAAACCTTCATCCCACCACTAAGGTACTTTATGTCTTTGGGGGCCCCTTGTCCATCCACACACTGAATTAGTAACTCTCAAGAGGTTGTACTCTCAAGACGTTCTTGAGGGCTCTGTGCTGTTCATTAACACTTCTGTGAATGTCTCCCTGTTCAGAAGGCATCCCTTACTGCTTGTTTTTTCAACTTCCATATTTTCCTCCTAGTTGCATAGGTCCTCCTTTTCACCACCCCCTTCTTAACCCATCCAGTCCCAACTGATTTTTTATCCAACACACCCTCAGAACCTGACCGATTTTCAACTTTTTGTTTTTTGCTCAAACCTCCGCTTTTAGTGAGAAACATCGAAAATTCAAAGAGAAATCGCCCTCCTGAGCTTAAAAATGTTGGTACAGGTGTCAGTCAGACTTAAGTTTTCCTTTTTTCTCCAAGTACCTGGCCAAAGAAAACGAACTATGGAAGGGTTAACTAATTCAAGCCACTTTAAATTACGTTTATATTTATTTATTTGGTATGAATTTATGTGTAGTACAAGTCTATATTGGTTTTCACACAATAATATAGGCAATAAAAGCATTGCTCACTCACCCAAAACCCCAGCACATGGCACCTTCCATTATGACATTACCACCTCATCACTTCTGTTTGTTTCTCCCTCTAGCTTCTGTGTTTCTTTGTCCTCCACCTCAGGAATCACTTTCACCGTGAATTTCGTCATTGGAGAGACCGTGGGGCAACATATCTTTACTGGCCTGGTTACTGCTAACAGGTGAATTGCTGGGTGTGGGAGGGAGGGGAGGTCAGGTGGGGCCAGGCAGTATCCCCACTTGACAGCAGGTAGAGGAAGGTTTCCCTAATATGCCTACCAAAAATCACCCGCAAATGTTGAGAAATGAGCACTCAACAGGCCTTGCGACTGAGTGACGTACAATGCACGTCGGTGGATCTGTCCTCACGGGAACCTCGAGCTGGGGGAGTCACCAACAGGAACTGGCGCCGGCTGCTTTGCCCACAAGAACTCTGCCTCAGCTGCTGCTGCCCGCATAGGCGGGGCTGAAGGGAACCAAGGCCTTGGGTAAGGCCTTGCCACGGTACCAGGAAAGGGTCTGCCCCAGTCTCGCCTCCCACCTGGCCACAGGAAACAGGGTGGGCCAGGGAAGGGACTTCCCCATCGGGAGCTATCCAAGGAGCAGAGGGTGAAGAGCGGACTGTGGCCAACTCCACCTCCCCTGTGCGACTAGTGGCTGGCATGGCGGTTCCTCTGTCCTGTTGGACCCCAGGGAAAACTCAAGTCGAGGCTTGCTCTACCCTGTCTCCACGAAGGGCTTCCCCGTCAGGAGCTATCCTAGGAGCAGAGGGTGAGGAGCGGACTGTGGGCAGCTCTATCTCCCCCGTGCGACTAGTGGCCGGTACGGTGGTTCCTCTGTCTGGTTGGACCCCAGGGAAAATGTGAGTCACAGCTCGCTCTATCCTGTCTCCTTGAGGAGAAGGAGAATCTCCTGTAGAGGAGGAGCAGACGATGGTCTGCTCTGCCTCGTGCCTGACATGGCTAGAGGCCGATGTCGCAGTCCTACAGGAGACAGCAGCGACAGTACAGCTAGTGGCCAGTACCATAGGGCTGCAGGAGAAAGTAGCAGAGGGACGGACGTTGGCCTGTCCTGCCTCGTACCCAGCACGACTAGTGGCTGGTGCTGCGACGCTACTCTGGGAGGATCACCGGCAGGTCACGGACGGCTTCTGGCCTGTCCCACCCGACCGATATGACTTACGGCCTGTATCGCGGCCCTGCAGCGGGATGGCAACTGGGGAACAGACTCTGGCCAGTTCTGCCCCTTTCCTGGTATGGACAATGGCTGATACCGTGGCGTTGCGTGGAGTTGCCGAGACAACTCCACCCCTTTCCTGGCGAGTGGAATTTCGGCTGGAGACTAGGCACCGTCGACTGTTACCTTCTCGTGACGTCGGCTGGAAGCAAGAGGGGCGCCGGGGAGGGATACAGGTGAGCCATTCTTGCTCCGAGGTGCTCGGCGTAGGCGGAGGACCCCTGGTAGTCCTTTGGGGGCTGGGGGTGTCAGCGTCGTCTGCAGCGGTGTCAATGTCGTCTGCAGCCCTTACCCCTAACTCCTGCATTTCAGTTTGTAAAGTAATGCAAGGGAAGCAACATTCCTTCTTACATGTAGCGGAGGTAGTTCATTTGTATTAGCAAGATTATTAATCAGGGCCAAATTTAGGAATGGGCAAGCTGGGCAGTTGCCCAGGGGCCTCCACAACCAGAGGCCTCCACATGTTTCATGAAAAAAAAAAAAAGTAATTTTGTCATTGACCTTTTGGGAACTTTTGCTGGTAGCCTACTTTTGTAGTGTGTAGGCCATCACTAGCCTTAATAGTAACAAGGCATATGGGTCTGATGGAGTCCCCCCCTGTTGTCCTCAAGAACTGTGCTTCTGTGCTTACACCCTGCCTAGGTAAACTCTTTCGCCTTTGTCTTTCAACTTGTACCTTTCCTTCTTGCTGGAAATTTGCTCTCATCTAGTCAGTCCCAAAGAAGAGTGACCATTCCCAACCCTATAACTATCATCCAATTGCTTTAACATCCTGTGTCTCAAAAGTTTTTGAGTCATTTCTTAACAGAAAAATTTTAAAGCATCTTTCCTATCACAACCTTCTTTGTGATCGTCAGTATGGGTTCCGTCAGGGACGCTGCACTGGCGATCTTCTCACATACCTTTCAGACTCCTGGTCATCCTCCTTTCGGGACTTTGGCAAAAGCTTTGCCATTGCACTTGACATCTCAAAGGCTTTTGATTGAGTGTGGCATTAATCTTTAATTTTCAAACTGCCCTCTTATGGTTTCCATCCTTCTGTCTGTGCCTACCTTTATATCTTCCTTTCTGGTCGTTCTATAGCCATTGTTGTAGAGGGCCATCGTTTTTCTCCTAGATCTATCAACAGTGGCATTCCTCAGGGTTCTCTCCTATCACCAATGCTCTTCCATTTATTCATCAATGACCTTCTCAACTGTACATCTAACCCCATCCACTCGTACACTGAAGATTCCACCTTTCATCTTTCCATTCAGTTCTCGCAACGTCCATCTCAGCAGTTACTTCAACAAACAAGGGATGAGGCTATGGGACACCTAATGTTTGACTTGGCTTGTATCTCTGACCAGGGTAAAAATAATTTTGTTGTTTTTAATGCATCAAAAACTCAGTTTTTACACCTATCAACCCGACACAATCTTCCACAGGAGTATCCACTAATGTTTAATAATATCCAGCTCAAGCCTGTATCATCCTTAAACATGCTTGGGATTTCATTCACTCGGGACTGATCTTGGAAAGACCATATTGCATCTCTTGTAAAATCTGCTTCCAAGAGATTGGGTGTGCTAAGCCGACTCCATAGCTTCTTTACCCCTGCACAGTTGTTGACTTTATACACAGATTTTATTTGCCCCTGTGTAGAGTACAACTCTCATGTGTGGGGAGGCTCCCCACATGCAGCTCTTCTCAATAGGGTGGAGTCAAAGGCTTTTCGTCTCATTAACTCTCCTCCTCTTACTGGCTCCCTTCAACCTCTGTCTCTTTGCTGCGCTGTTGCATCTTTATCTCTTTTCTATCGTTACTTCAGTGGTCACTGCTGCTCTGAACTGTCTGCTTGCATCCCTCCACCTCTACGACGGGTGTGTAGCACCAGTCTAGCAGCAAGCTCTCATCCCTTTTCTGTCCAACTTTCTAATGCAAGAGTTAACCGCAACTCCCAGTCCTTCATTTATGCAACAGGTCAGCTCTGGAACTGTCTCCCCCTGTCTGTCTTTCTTCCTATGATCTCTAGTCTTTCAAATCCAGTGTGTCCAGGGATCTTAAAATGAACGGATCTTGAATTTGGCTTTTTTTTTTTTCTTGGAAGGAACAGTTTTGCGGGCTCCTGACCTTTGATTCCTTCTTTCTTGCATTAAAAAAAACAGGATAGAAAATCAGCAATTCCTAAATCATTTCAAATCATAGTGGCAGATATAGGAGTTGGTCTGCTGGGGGACATAAGTTGTCAAACATATGTGAAATGCGTGAGTCAGAATTGGCTGCAGACGACAGCAACACCCCCAGCCCCCGAAGGACCAACGGGGGTGTGCAGCTGACACGGAGCGGCTCCGGGCAGGAGTGGCTCACCTGTATCAATCCACGGCACCCCTCTTGCTCCCAGCCAACATTACACCAAGGTAGCAGTACCAAATGCCTAGTCGCTGGGGAAAATTCCAGTCGGCAGGTCAGGGGTGGAGTTGTCCTAGCAACTCCACCCAATGCCACGACACAGGCCATCGTCCGTACCGGGCAAGGGAAGAAACAGGCCATCGTCCGTTCCCCAGTTGCTTACCCTCTGCAGGGCCACGACACAGGCCATCGTCCGTGTCGGGTTGAGGCTCAGCAGGCCATCGTCCACTCCTCTGCGCAGTCTCCCCCCACAGTAGCACCACGACACAGGCCATCGTCCGTGTCGGGTCCAAGGCAGGACAGGCCATCGTCCGTGTCGGGTCCAAGGCAGGACAGGCCATCATCCGTCCCTCAGCTAATTCTTCTCGCAGCACTGTGACGCAGGCCAACGTTCGTGTCGGGCATGAGGCAGGACAGGCCATCGTCCTTCCTTCTGCTGCTGTCTCCTGTAGGACCACGACATAGGCCATCGTCCGTGTCAGGCAAGAGGCTGAGCAGGCCATTGTCCACTCCTCCCCTACAGGAGACTTCCTTTCCCCTTCAGGAGGCAGGGTAGAGCGAGCTCCGACTCATGTTTTCCCTGTGGTCCGACAGGGCAGAGGTACCGCTGTGCAGGCCACCATCTGCAAGGGGGAGACTGAACAGGCCATCATCCGCCCTAGGGCATCTCCTGACAGGTAAGTCCCTTGCCTGGCCCACACTGTTTCCTGTGGCCGGGCAGGACATACTCCCTCCCCTCCCAGAGGTGAGTCCGGGGGAGACCCCTTCTCGGAGCCGTGGCAAGGCCCTATCTAGGGTCATGGCTCCCTCCAACCCTCCCCTCATGGGAAGCAGCTGAGGCAGAGGTCCCACCAGCTGAGCCGCTGGCACTGAGTCCTGCCGGTTCTCATGGTTGCTGTGAGGTGACCCTGATGGCGACTCTGCCCTCCAGCAGTTGCCGCAGTCCTGATTCTATGGCGGCCCCAAGTTCTAGTACCCAGGGTCCCCAGACTCCCCGGAACCTACCCAGGAGTCCAGGCTGTGACCTACCTGATGGTGGGGCCCATCCCAGCATTCCCCAGAGCCGGCACCAGGCCCGCCTGCTTTCCCTCTTTGGCCCTAGTCCCAAGCCCCGCACTCCTACATGGGGCTCCCAGAAAGGTGAGCCTCCCCTCACTCCACCAGCCAGAGGTACCAGGAAATGGCCCAACAAACATAGTGTAAAGGGCCGTAATAGTGTGCAACCCCCAGACCAGTGTAATTCACCAGGCCGTAACAGTGACGCATAGTGACGTGAATGTGACGTGCAGTGTATCTCTCATCAGCGGACTGGCTCAGTCAATATCCCAGAGTCCCTCAGTACGCAGGACTGGACGAGCCTTAGTGATACTCAGTGATGGTGTATGATGTACAGAGCACAGTGCGCCCCCTTGACTGTATCAGTAACGTTTTCCTCCCCTAGTGTTGTTAAAGTGCTCTTGCGGAAACTGAATTATCTTAGAGAAGCAGTGCCACCCCTTGTATCAAATGTACCTTCCCTCCCCAGTGATCAACACTTCCACAAGATAAAACATACGTTCATCTAGTCCATCCCCAAGTGTTCCATAGTGCTTGGAAATAGTCAGTTCCCCCTCCTTGTGTGACACTGCGACTGTCTGTTCGTGATACGCATCCACGAGT
>JAGKTI010031043.1:0-12235 GCA_018397915.1 Birgus latro
GAGTTGGAGAGTTGGGAACATTTAGCACGGATGAAATTGTTTTCAGCGGAGCGAAGAACAGACTTAGCACGATTCCGGGAAGAAATATATAAAAGGTGTGATTCAGGGGTGGGTTGGCTCCGGTACCTCTTATAGGCCCTCTCCTTGTTGCGGACAGCATTAGAACAAGCGTGATTAAACCAAGGCTTTCTTGCATTAGTCAGAGGATATGAGAAAGGAATGTATGCTTCCATGCCCGAGAGAATAACCTCCGTAACGCGCAAGGCACACTCAGATGGCTCCCGGCCAAGGAAGCAATAATCATTCCATGGAAAATCAAAGAAGTACTGCCTGAGGGCCTCCCAATCTGCAGCTCCAAAGTGCCACAGGCAACATTTCTTTGGAGGGTCCACAGGCCGTACTGGAGCGATTGGACATGTTAAGGTGATAAGACTATGATCGGAGGAGCCCAACGGAGAGAAAAGATGAACAGTGTAAGCAGAAGGATTAGTTGTTAGGAAAAGGTCAAGTATGTTGGAACTCCCTCCAAGGCGGTCAGGGATACGGGTAGGGTGCTGTACAAGCTGCTCTAGGTCATTAAGGATAGAAAAGATGTAGGCTTGTTCACCAGGTGGATCACTGAAAGGAGAGGAGAGCCAAAGGTGGTGGTGAACATTGAAATCTCCTAGAATGGAGATTTCAGAGAAAGGAGAAATGGATAGAATGTGTTCCATCGTAGAAGTAAGATAGTCAAAGAATTTTTGATAGTCAGTAGAATTAGGAGATAAGTAAACAGCACAGATATATTTGGTCAGAGAATGACAGGAAAGCCGAAGCCAGAGAGTAGAGAATTCAGAAGAATCAAGTTCAGGAACACGAGAGCAAGATAGATCGTTGCGTACATATACGCAACAGCCACCTTTGGCTTTGAAACGAGAATAGAGAAAGTAGGAGGATACAGAAAAGGGTTTGCTGTCAGTTGCCTCTGACAGCTGAGTCTCAGTGAGAAAGAGAAGGTGAGGTTTAAAGGAGAAGAGGTGGTGCTCGACAGCATGAAAGTTAGAGGAAAGGCCGCGAATGTTACAGAAATGAAGAAGGAGTGAGTCAGAAAGTGGTTCCAGGCAGCTCTTTGAGTCGTCACCGGGAGAGGGGCAGATGGTGGGGGCATTTATGGTCCCCCCCCCCCCGGGGACTCCAAGGCATGATTTTTGTGCGCCATTTCGAAGATAAATTTTGAAAAGGTAGTGTAGTGTGTAGCGTGTATGTAGTTTGGTGTTGACAGTTAGAGAAACTTGTATTGGAGAGCATGCTGGTCTACTCTGTGTAACTGAGACACTGAAAAAGTTCAGCAAAGGAGGATGGTCAGGAACAAGTCCTGAGGGCTGATGAAATGGGAGCTCCAGCTCTCCCTGTCATCAGCTTTCCATCCTCCTTGGGAGTACTGCCCTGCTCGACTGGTGCTACAGTCTCCTCACCGAGACCCAAGCCATCTTAATCTCTCTCCTCATCACAACACCAATACACCCCAGTCCCATCCTATCTATCAACTCTTCCAATGTAAACCTAGCCCTCCCAGGCCTTGCACTCAGGGATACACTGCACATCCACCTAATCATTGTCATTTCTGTACGTTAGAGCCTGCAAATATCCTCTTCCTTTATTGCCCAGGTCTCACTTGCAAACAGCATTACACTCCTAACAAATGCAGCATACAAAGATCTCTTTGCACAAGAGCCCTCTCAATGTGAGGAGTGGTAACAGCTCCCCGAACTCCTTCTTACCACTCCTTACTCTAGCCACAGAGCTAGCTCCAGCCCCACCTCCAGCACACAACATGTCTCCCAAATACCAACACTCTTCCACACACTCAAGAGACTCACCAGCAAGATCATTCCTTTCATGCCTGACAATCTCCACATGCTCTCCATGACACACCACACTCATGAAATCAGTATTATTTCACAGTCTATCTCTAATACCAATACATCTCCTATGCACCCACTTGTCACAAATACTGCACAAGATGGAATTAGAGTAGTCCCTCGTTTATCCAGACGCTAAGTATCCAGACAAGTTCATTATCCGGATGCTGGCCCTTGGATCTATTGAACCATTATCCAAATTTACTTGCCATTACCTGGACGTTAAAAGTCCCCAAAAGCTTTGGCCGGCCAGCCAACATGTTCAAACATACGGTATCATAGCCGGTGGGCTCGAGCCGTGAGCTGGAAGTAGTCTGTAACCCACAACCAGAGCTAAAATGACCGTCCGCCCCTGTACTGAATGGTCAAAGTCGTGCGCTCGTCCTATCGCTCCCAGTGAACCTCCAGCATCCGAGTAATACAACTAACCCGCATGCGGTGTCAAAACATCCGTATGCAATCCCCACCGAATATCTAATATCACACAGCCACAGGCGCTAAGTCTTCCCCAACCGCCACCTCCATCAAACACAGACCACAAGCCACGAGTACATGTTCTGTGACAGGGAAGGTCGAAAGTCCCCCGGTCATGGTGAGTTGTGCTTCTGCATGGCCACTCGGAATCTAACAAACTGCAAGCAATGAGTAAATTCACGGCAAAAGCGCCCATCCGCCTGTTGACAGAAAGGTGAGAATCCTGCCCACAGCCTGACTTCTCCCCCCCTCCCGTCCCTCCTCCATACCCTCCTGGCTCCCCCCTCACTCCCTCAGTCCTTATCCTTCTCTGTGGTGATAACACTGACTCGTAGGTTTTCAAAGTTTTTTGTGATGTATTCTATTACTGTTGGTCGTATCACAATTCCGCAGTAACCAAGAGAAAGCCCATGAAATTCTACATCTAGACATATACTTAACTCCTGAAAGGTGGTGGCAATATTTTGCACTAGGATGGTGGGAATTTATATGAAGGTAAGTTTTACTCCTGAACACTTTATTCTTGCTGAATTTGTGTTCTTTTACTTGTCAGTTTTATGTGTTTGTATTAGCTTATCTTATAGTATAAACACCAGCGAAGACGATGGTATACCATTTATAACAACATAACCAATTTCCGGTGGCATATTTGGCTGTGGAATTTTTTTTGAGCCCCAGGAGAAATTACCTGTCACAGACAACAGATTTTCAAACCGTTGTCAGTTTTTTTTGGTTTTTGTTGTTTATGCATTGTTTTCAAGATGTTTAGCATTCATATGGATAATTCTATGTGTGTTTTGATGTCTAAATATGGCAGAATGAAAGAAAAACTGCCAAAATTAGGAGTGGTACTGTACATATAGTAGTGTATAGGTTGGGTGTTTTTGGTTTTCAATGTTTTCTTTTTTCTTTTTTCCATTGTTTTCTTGGTGTTCAGTATTACTTTGGATATTCCTATGTAAGTTTTGATGTCTAAATATGGCAGACTAACCTGAAAACAGTGCCAAAATTAGCAGGGGTACTGTACATACAATCGTGTATAGGTTGGGTGTTTTTTTGTTTTCAGTGTTTTTTTCTCATGGTTTTCTTGGTGTTAGCATTGCTGTGGAAATTCTTATGTGTGTTTTTTTTTATGTCTAAATTAGGAGGGATACTGTACATACAGTGGTATATGGGTAGGGTGTTTTTTGGTTTTCTGTATTTTTTTGCATGGTTTTCTTGATGCTGAAAATTATTTTGGATAAAACTACGTACGTTTTGATGTTGAAATATGGCAGAGTGACCAGAAAACACTGCCAAAATAAGGAGACGTACTGTATATACAGTAGTGTTTAAGCAGGATGTTTTTGGTTTTCAGTGGTATTCTGCATGGTTTTCTCGGTGTATAACAATACTCTGAATATTCCTATGTGTGTTTTGATGTCTAAATATGCCTGAATGACCAGAAAACACTGCCAACTTAAGAGAAGGTACTGTACAAATAGTTCAGACATAGGTTGGAGGAGGGTATAGGTACAGTCTGGGTATGGTAGGGGAATAGTGTTCATTATCCAGATGTTGCCACTACCTGGACTTGCCTTTGGCTCTATTATGTCCAGATAGTTGAGCAATTACTGTACTTCCCATACCCAAATCGCACATGGCAGCTCTCCCTCTTCCTTGACTGTACTGCCACCAGCCCTAAGTACCATCACTTTTGTTTTATCAGCATTTACTCTTAGGCCCTTGTGCCCCATACCATCTCTCTGCTTCCTGAATCTTTACTCCATCTCCTTTTCATTCTTTGCAATCAACACCAAATCATTGGCATACAACATCTCCCAAGGGAGTCCATTCTAAAGTCACATGACAGGGCTTCAAGAACCACGATAGGCAATAAGAGGCTCAAGACTGACCCCTGATGCACATCAACATTCACAGAAAACTCATCATTCAAATCTCCATTCACCTTTACCTAGGTGCGAGCACCCACATAAATAGCCATAACCACCCTATCCAGCCACTTCCCGATCCCAAACTCTATCACTGCCTACTTTACCACCTCACTAGGGACTCTGTCGAAGGCCCTCTCCAAATTAACAAAATGAGTATAGATCCCTTTTCTTTCCTATACATTTTTCCTGAAGCTGTTGAACAATATACAGCGCACCTCCACACAATGCGAACTCAAACAGTGCAAATCACCTACAATGCGAGGTCAACCAAGAAAATGTTTATTATTATCAAATCCCCATTCTGCTTTCCCGGTTACCATCTTCTCACAAACTTCCATAATAAGGGCAGCACCTGTTGTTATATCAAATCTCAATATGTAGTTGATACTATCTTAAATTTCACTTCACCCAATTTTGATTACTCACTGTACAAACTAAATTATCTAAAATACATGTATTAAATATATCTGGGAAGGTATGAGTTAGAGCAGATGGAAGGGGTGGAAGATGTATGTAAGATTTTCACGGAAGAGATAGGCGCAGCGTGTGAGATGGTTTGTGGAGTGAGGAGGAGATGGAGAGGTGTGCAAGGGACAGCATGGTGGAATGATGAGGTGAAACGAGCTGTCGAACAAAAGAAGAAGGCACATAGTGAATGGCTAGCGAGCAGAGGTAGGGGAGAAGATGAGAGAGAGAGAGAGAGAGGTATATGTGAGCTGGAGAAGAGAGGTGAAGAGACTGGTGAAAGAGAGTAAGAAGAAAGTGGATGAGGAGTTTGGGAGGAATCTGAGTGTAAAGTGGAGGGAGAGTTAGAAATTGTTTTGGAAGGAGGTAAAGAAAGTAAGACAGTGTGAAAAGGGAAATAGTAGGGGAGTGAAAGATGGGAATAACAGATTGCTGGTGGAGAAGAGAGAGAAATTGAGGAGATGGAAGGAGCACTTTGAGGATTTGTTGAATGTAGAGAGTGAGAGCAGTGCGAGTATAAGTGGTTGGGGAATGGCTAGGAGAAGAAGAGGTGAGAGGAGGGAGGAAGAGATTAGTAGGGTGGAAGTAGTGGAAGCAATGAAGAAGATCAAAATGGGAAAGGCCCTGGGAATTGATGGAGTGTGTGGTGAAATGCTGAAGTACGGGGGTGAGATTGTTGTGGAATGGATATGGAAGTTGTGTAGATTGGCTTGAGAAGAGGGAAGGGTTCCAGAGGACTGGAAATCAGGTATCATTGTTCCTTTATATAAAAGAAAAGGAGAGAGAGAGAGAGAAGTATGTGGTAATCATAGGGGTATTTGCCTTCTTAGTGTGACTAGAAAGATATATGGTAGAATACTTACTGACAGGGTTAGGCATATAACAGAGGAGTTAGATGGAGAACAAGGGGGATTTAGGAAGGAAAAAGGGTGTGTAGATCAGATATTTGTCCTAAGATGTTTAGTGGAGAAGTATCTAGAGAAGGGAAGGAAAGTGTATGCTGCCTTCATGGATGTGGAGAAAGTATGACAGAACAGACAGGCAAGGTATATGGAAGATATTAAGAACATATGGAGTGGAGGGGAACTTGTTGAGTGCTGTGAAGAGTATG
This sequence comes from Birgus latro, assembly GCA_018397915.1. NCBI lineage: Eukaryota > Metazoa > Arthropoda > Malacostraca > Decapoda > Coenobitidae > Birgus > Birgus latro. The sequence goes on from JAGKTI010031043.1 coordinate 5,886, forward strand.
TACGACAGAGCTAGGGCTACTGTGTGAGTGGATGGTGAGCTGAGTGTGTTCTTTAACCCCTACACCGCGGGGCTGTTGGAGGCATGCAGTGTCATTCTCGCGGGGATATTCGCGCTCCAACTTACTTTTTAAAAATATTTGCCAAAAATCAATTATTAGTCCTAGACTATTATAATTAAATATGCATGTGGCACATACCTTCAGCTTTCTCCTGGGATGTTTTTTTTAGCACTCTCGACTACCGTAGGACTTGTGGAGACTTCTGGGGTTGGGTAACTAAGTCTCCACTTTACACTTCCCGACATCCCCTAATCTGAATACCACTGCCAGATATTATCACTAGAAACACTATTCAGTGATTTCCAAGTAGTTTGGAATCCATACTAAAAAAGAAAAACACTGTGAAAGCAATGTAAAATACGAGCGTGTATGAGCCTCCCACTCACACTAATTCGCCGCTGGTATTCTGTCATTTCTACCCATATACACACTCACACTTTTATTTCTAGTACTTTATTACACTTATATATATCTACAGTCCTTTACCGCTTCCCACACGATGTTTAGTAGGGGTAGAGGCCACAGGGCCTTTTATAATAGGTGCAAAAGCGGCAGAAATGGAGGAGCGTCATTTCACCGTGAAACACGAGAGCTAACTGAGCGAACTGACTGTATCTCGGTAGCCAAGAGTTGAGTATGTCGGCTGCTAATATATATGCTAAGAAATAAGTTGTAGGAAATCTAGACAATACATAATGAAATAGTTCTCCCCCCCCCAACTCTGGGCATAGGCTTCACAGCCTGCTATCAAGGCTCAGCAGTCAGCAGTCCTCCTACATACCGTACACCTCTAAATGTCACCACTTCGGCGCTAACACCCACCATCCATATTGCATACATGCTAGGGCTGTCTCATACAGGACTGATGTATTGGTATTAGTGGGGGTAATTTTACGACATGTCGGCGAGTCTTCTAGTAGATCAGTAAAGCCTGATTTAATGAAATTCAAATCCTTAAACTGGTCCCTGCCCCAGCGAGGATTTGAACCTGGGTCCGTCAGGATTGCAGGCCACCTCTCTACCGATCGAGCCACCGCCTAAGTAGTTCCAGGTGAATATAAATATCACTCAGGCTTCTCCCTTCCTTTCTTATAAACATTTATATTATGAGAGTAGCTCATACGGCATATTTCACAGGAAAAAAAAAGCAGGGGAAATTAACGAACGTGTGCAGGTTGGATGTTGCCATAATAAATAGCCAACCCCAGGTGTATGGCACTATCAGTTACCTTATTATTTATATATATATATATTATTTTGTATAAGAATAGGGCATAGGTCTCATTTCAATGGATGAAAACTGTGGAAAAATCCGGGGAAGATTTACTTAGCGCAGAGCGGCTGAGCAGACGACACGAGAGGGTAATGGAGGGGAGGTAGGGAGGGGAGTCTAGAATGGGGGAAAATGGCTAAATTGTCAACAATGGATGGGAGTACTGATGACATTAGCAGCTCTGACTATTGTTGGACATTGGCAGTGCTGAGGTAGGGTAGACCATTATCTAGAGCACACCATCACCCACACTACTCTGTCACATGTCATCACACAGAGTCACTCAAGTGATGCCCCACGGTATGATCCATTGCACCCGACCGTCACGAAAGTGATGACCCGTGGTTAAGGGGTTAATCTGAATGTGGGACTGAAACAGGGTTGTGTGATGTCTCCATGGCTGTTTAATATATAAATGGATGGGGTTGTAAAGGAGGTGCAAGGTAGGGCAGTGGATGTGGGAGTGGCTCTAATGAATGAGGGTGAGATGTGGAAGATTCCAGTGTTATTGTTTGCTGAGGATACAGTATTGTTGAGTGAAGATGAATGGGAGTTGCAAGGTTTGGTGAATGAATTTGGGACAGTGTGTAAGAAGAGGAATCTGAAAGTCAATGTAAACAAGAGTAAAGTAATGGTGTTTGACAGGACTGAAGTCACAGAATGCACAGTGAGGTTGGATGGTGAGGATATGGAGAATGTGAGTAAATTCAAGTACTTCGGTAGTGTGATGAGTAAGGATGGAAGTTTTTAGGATGAAATACTTGAAAGGGTACAGCAGGGAAGGAAGGTTGTTGGTTCACTGAAAGTGGTGATGAGAAACAGGGAGGTGAGTATGAAAGTCAAGAAGTCGCTGCATGATAGTATTGTGATCCCTACCCTGATGTATGGAAGCGAGGCATGGACCCTGCTAGAGGGTAATTAGTCAAGAGTGAGAGCAGTGGAAATGAGTTACTTGATAGGAGCATGTGGAGTGACATGGAAGGACAGGTTGATGAATGAAGAAGTGAAGGAACGTTGTGGGATGGATGTGGATGTGGTTGAGAAGAGTAAAAATACACTGAGGTGGTTTGGACATGTGGAGAGAATAGAGAATGAATGACTGACTAAGAGGGTGTATACAGGTGGGGTGGAGGGAGGGAGAGGGAGGGGAAGATGGAGGATGAGGTGGAGGGATGGAGTTGAGAGGTATATGAGGGAGGCGGGAGTGAGTTGGGGGCAGGGTAGGCAAATAGTGGATGACAGAGAACCCAGTGTATTTGACTCAATATCCACACAGTTGAGTAACCTCAACCTTGCACGTAGTACCGAAATTACCATTTTGAGTAATTTTAACGTACATACTGTTGAATGGTTATTGCATTCTGCCGGGACTGATGATGCTGGTCTAGAGTGCGAGCTGTTTGCAGAATCATTTAATCTCACGCAGCTGGTAAAACAACCAAGCAGAATACCTGATAATCCTGACCATAATGCCCATCTCATGGATCTATTCCTGACAAATAATCCAGATCAATACAGAACAGAGGTACTGTCACCACATGGATCCTCTGACCACAATCTCATTAACCACTTAACCGCAGGTCATCACTTTCGTGACGGTCGGTGTCATGACTTTGGTGCTTCTGTGTTGTTTTGAATTTGCCGGGGTTTTCAAGATATAAATATATAAAAGAAGGTAAGGGAGAAGCCTGAGTAATATTTATATTCACCTGGACAAACCTAATTTATTATGCATTGTCTATACAGTATTTCCAACGGCCTATAGCATATACATTAGCAGCTGACATTTTCAACCCTTTTATACCCAGATATGTACCTCATTCAGTTCAACGTCATCCTTCAAGGTGGAATCACGTCACCGTCACGCCCCTCCATTTCCGCCGCTTTGGCAGCCATTTTAAAACACTCTGTGACCTTTACTCCTACTAAACATCGTGTGGGAAGCGGTAAAGGACTGTAGATATATATAAGTGTAATAAAGTACTAGGAATGCAAAGTGTGAGTGTGTATTTGAATAAGAAATGACCGAATACAAGCTGCGACCTAGCGCGATTGGGAGGCTCTTATTTTAAATTGCTTTCACAGTGTTTTTTGTGGGAGTATGGATACCTGTAAATAACTGAATAGTGTTTCTAGTGATAACATCAGGCACTGGTATTCATATTACGGGCTGTCTGGAAGTGTAAATCGGAGACTTCGTTACCAACTTCAGAATTTTCCACAAGTCCTACGGTAGTTGACGAAGGCTAAACAAACACCTCAGGAGAAAGCTGAAGGTATGTGACATATACATATGTAATTATAATATTCTAGGACTAATAACTGATTTTTGGCAAATATTTTTAAAAAGTCAGTCGGAGCGCAAATTAAACCCGGCGGGAAGTGCCAGAACCGCCTCCGTCAACCCCGCAGTTTAGAGGCTAAAGCCTCATTAGCTAGCCCTCCTAAACCTCCCTGTCCTGAACCTGTCAGGGTGACCCGTTGGCACTTTGATAGAGCAAACTGGGATGGATTTAGAAATTATCTTGTTGACATTCTGTGGCAGTCTTTCTTCTCTAGTGATGCCAATTCTACCCAGTCCCATATTAGTGATGTATAGCTGGTATGGATTTATTCATACCAAGTCAACAGCTCACTAAAAGACTGAACTCTCCAAAATGGTTTGATAACAACTGTGAAAGAGCAACAGCCCAAAAGTCATTGGAATATAACACTTACTTAAAATCAAAACTTCTGAATCACTGTCAATTTAAAATTGCTAGAAACCATACAAAAGCTGTAATAAATCTCGCTAAGTCAAACTTTCTTCATAACCAAGAATCAAAACTACTTACCAACACTAATGACAATAGAATATTCTTGTCAACTCTTAATTCTTTCAATAATAACTTTAACAAGTCATCATCCATTCCCCTACTAAAGTCTTCAGATGGCAACATTACAAATGACCCACATAGGGAAGCAAATATCTTTGCCAGTACATTTGCCAGAAATTCTACATTAGAGGAAGTCAGTCAGAACGTCCCAGTACTAGAACTTGACTCTTCTGAAACTGTTCCACTTAAAATACAGACAAAATTGGCAGGAGTAGACTGTAGCACCAGTCCAGCAGGGCAGTACTCCCAAGATGGATGATAAGCTGATGACAGGGAGAGCTGGAGCTCCAGTTTCATCAGCCCTCGGGACTAGTTCCCGACCATCCCCCTTTGCTGAACATTTTCAGTGTCTCAGTAACACAGAGAGTAGGCCAGCATGGTCTCGAATACAAATTTCTTTAACTGTCAACTCCATACTACATGCACGCTACACACTACACTTCCTTTTTAAAATGGCAAATACAAATCATGCCCCGGGGTCTGGGGGGGGGGGACCACAAATGCCTCCACCATCCACCCCTCTCCTGGTGACGACCCTCGAAGCTGCCTGGAACCACCGTCTGACTCACTCCTTCTGCATTTCTGCAACATTTGCGGTCTTTCCTTTAACGTTCGTTCTGTTGAGCACCACCTCTCCTCCTCTAAACCTCACCTTCTCTTCCTCACTGAAACTCAGCTGTCTGGGGCAACTGACAGCAACCCCTTTTCTGTATCCTCCTACTTTCTCTATTCTCATTTCAAAGCCAAAGGTGGCTGTTGCATATATGTATGCAACAATCTATCCTGCTCTCGTGTTCCTGAACTTGATTCTTCTGAATTTTCTACTCTCTAGCTTCAGCTGTCCTGTCATTCTATGACTAAATACTGTATATCTGTGCTGTTGACTTGTCTCCTAATTCTACTATCAAAAATTCTTTGACTATCTTACTTCTACAATGGAACACATTCTATCCACTTCTCCTTTCTCTGAAATCTCCATTCTAGGAGATTTCAATGTTCATTACCACCTTTGGCTCTCCTCTCCTTTCACTGATCCACCTGATGAACAAGCCTACATCATTTCTATCCTCAATGACCTACAGCAGCTTGTACAGCACCCTACCCATATCCCTGACCACCATGGAGAGAGTTCCAACATACTTGACCTCTTCCTAACAACTAATCCATCTGTTTACACCGTTAATCTTTTCTCTCCATTGGGCTCCTCCGATAATAACCTTATTACATTAACCTGTCCTATCGCTCCGGTACGGCCTGTGGACCCTCCAAAGAAGTGTTGTCTGTGGCACTCTGGTGCTGCAGATTGGGCGGCCCTCAGGCAGTACTTCTTTGATTTATCTTGGAATGATTATTGCTTCCATGGCCAGGAGCCATCTGAGTGTGCCTTGCACATTATAGAGGTTTTTCTTTCGGGCATGGAAGCATACATTCCTTCCTCATATCCTCTGACTAATGCAAGAAAGCCTTTGTTTAATCACGCTTGTTCTAATGTTGTCTGCAACAAGGAGAGGGCCTATCAAAGGTACCAGAGCCAACTTACCCCTGAATCATATTTTTTTTATATTTCTTCCCGGAATCATGCTAAGTCTGTTCTTTGCTCTGCTAAAAATAATTTCATCTTTGCTAAATGTTCTCAACTCTCCAACTCGAATTCTTCTCGCTCCTTCTGGCACCTTGCCAAAAACCTTTCTAACAACTTTACCTCATCATCCTTACCACCTCTTTTCTACTCTGATGGCTCTGTAGCTATTTCTTCTACTGATAAAGCAGATCTCTTTGCTCAGACTTTCTCCTCCAATTCCACCTTAGACAATTCCGGTGCTGTTCCTCCATCACTTCCCCCCTCTGACTTCCTCATGACTGACATTAAAATTTCTTCAGCTGATGTATTTTCTGCCAACACTGGCCTCAATACTAACAAGGCATATGGGCCAGATGGAATCCCTCCTGTTGTCCTCAAAAACTGTGCTTCTGTGCTTACACCCTGCCTAGGTAAACTCTTTTGTCTTTGTCTATCAACTTGTACCCTTCCTTCCTGCTGAAAGTTTGCTCTAATTCAGCCAGTCCCAAAGAAGGGTGACCATTCCCAACCCTCTAACTATCGTCCAATTGCCTTAACATCCTGTGTCTCAAAAGTTTTC
>JAGKTI010031044.1:0-12234 GCA_018397915.1 Birgus latro
GGTGCTTCAGCGTACTAGACCTTTATTCCGATATTCATATAGTTCAGAGGAGCCAATATCGTCAGCAGCTATCGGTAAAGTCATTCGTTACAGGTTGTGTGGCTCTAGACCATTGATTCATGCTGGTAATACTGCCGCCTTATTTACAGGAGACTTATGCAGACACAACTAGGGAATCATTCTATACCTTTCATTAAATCTATTAAAAGTTTTAGCTAACGTGGAAAGGAGCTCAAGAGAAAGAGAGAGAGAGAAGAAAATGCTAGTCAAACACAATAACGAGGAACAAAGCCTTGTCTAGTCCTTGCCAGCAGTGTGGACTAGCGGAAGATGGAAAGTGAATCTCCGATAATATTTATGACGAGGAGCTGATTTATATCCTGTTCTATGCACCAGAATTGTCAGGAACGTTATATATTAATGAAACTGTTTGAATAAATAATTAGTTTAGAGCACACATGCAGACTTACCAACATATAATATCCTATTTCATGTACAGTTCATGCGGTGTGTGTGTGTGTGTGTGTGTGTGTGTGTGTGTGTGTGTGTGTGTTGAAGTCAAGGTGTTCATGGGTGGCGTCTACCAAACACCACAAATGTATTGGTATATTACCGTACTTAATAGATATTACTATCTTGCCGTATCGAGTACCAGTAACTCGATATTAATCTTAGCCTAATGATTTTCTAATGTAAATACCAACAGAAGAACAAAAACTTCCATACTGCTGATAGTTGCTATTACTAATCACTAAGCTGCAATCAATAACGCTTGATTATTCTTCTTTCAAGGACATCAATACAAAACGTTATCGCCCTGGAAGGTGGAACAGAGATTATTTCAAAGCCTTTGCGTACGAGTGGTCTCCTTAAGTTGAATGAAGCTGTCAAGAAGTATCAATTGCAAGAATTAAAAAAGTAATTGTAAAGAAGTGATGACTACCTTAATTTGGTTTGTTTCACATTTAGGTAAGGTCATCATAAAAAACTCTGTCGCAGCTCCTGTTTCCTGTCCTTGAACTATGAAAATAATTGTGGTGGATCTGCAACAACTGACACTTATTACAAATATTGGGCACAGACCAGTGTCATCAGTGTTGGTTGCAGCGGGTTTATCACCTGATACTATATCCAAAGTGCTTAGAAAGGAAAGCAGAGAAACGACAGGACTTTTGATGCTGACGGTACAGTATTTATTTATTTTTTAAACTGTAGTCTGTCTCCTGCCACCTCTAGACGATTACATTAAAACTAACCCATTGAACCTAACCTCCTTCATTTCATTTGTGTGATCTCATGACGGTTTATATCAGCTGAGGATAAACCTTTTGAGGAGGAGGGATTAGGAATAGCTTTTATAATCCCTTCTTTAGCTGCATAAAATCTTCTAGGTATACAACAAGAGTAAATAAATCGAACATCAGTCGGATTCAAGGGGTTAAGAGAGTTTTCGAACTACTGTGCGTTTGTTCTAACCTGGCAAAGATCCCTAACCCTTTCCAGAGCTACTGATGGGCATGTGTAGTCAGGCTGGAGGGGGGGATCTGACTCGTAACCAAGGAGACTCAATTCTCGCAACTAAAGTTCATTAATTTTCATGTTGCCACGGCTCATTATTCAACTTTTGGGCGAGACTCAATTCCTTCAGATGAATATACAACGATTATAATGAAGCCAGATGCTTCCTTCATTAATGGCTTCGATGCGAGAGGCCTTTCCTAAATTGAATATAGTTATCTGAAAGTAAAAAAAAAAAAATAGTCACTTGGATTCAAGGAGTTATGGCTTACAGTATCCTTATATTTTCACTCGCTGTTGTTTCTTCCACCCTGAAGTTTTATCCTGCACTGGGCAAATTCCTCCCATAGTTCATTCGCCTTAACTGGGCGGAGACTCTTCATTCTGATGCGTATTTCCCTGGCTCAGTGGTAAAATAGTACTAGTGGCCTGCATAATTTCCACAGCACTGCTTCCTGACTGGCGCCATATTCTAGTGTTAATTACTTCTTATTGCTCGGCACTGAAGGTAGACATGGTAATTTTACACCTAGAAAAAGTGAAGAGAACGAAGTAGTGGGTTATCGAAGCTAGATAATATGCAATATTACGCCGATAATCTCATTAAATCTTCAGAAAGTCATCAACTCCTTAGCAGCAGTGACGTCTTATTGAATATGTACAGCCGCCTCAAGGAGTCTTGTTACCCCCTGCTCTTCCTCTCCCAGTCATGTGGCAACGCCGCGCTGCTCGTGTGCGTATGAAGCAGAGAGCAGAGATGTTTCGTCTTATATCTGAAGCAGTAAATCGACATATTAACATGCACTTAGGTGACCATTAGAGGACATAATAGAGGTCTACTATGAGGGTAAGTGTTAATACGTGCAGTATATACTGCTTGTTAAGACGAATGTAGTAGGGGCGGACGTAAATAGAGGGTGAGAGGTGAGGGGGGGGAAACATTGAGAAAGGGGGAGATGGCGATGCACTGAAGCAGCGTGAGTGTGAGTCGAAGGGAGGGAGGAGAGTAAGAGAGGACATCCAGGCCCTAGATTCTCAGGTCATAGGTTTTATTGTGTCAAGTCGGAAATTGTAATGTCGTTCTGTTTTTACTCAGGGCAATATCTTAAGCTTGATATTTTATATCCTTTTGACACGTGCACAAAGCAGTGCTATACATTCAAGATGTAATGACATCATGAAGTATGGGAACGATTATTTTGGAATACAAGGCCTATGTCATACGAGGAAATCAGGTTTATGGATGTGACAAAGAAGAAAGGGGTGAAGGGGAAGAGGGGCGGATGATAGTGGTGGGTGAGTTCACGGGGAGGGAGGAAGAGGACGGTAGGAGTGAAAGATAATACAAGGTAAGACATGCTAAGAGTAGTGTGCACAGATGCAATATGTAGGGAATACAATCTTCCATAACATAAGTGGGTAGTATGAAAGGGGTCAGATATTGTCAATTACCAATATATCACCATTTCAGATTGTTCAGCTAATCATTACATCATCATCCCAGTTAACTGTTTGTAAGGGGTAAGAGGCACCAGGCCACACATCGGTTTATCACATTATTGACATCACCCTAAGAATACCTCTCACTACAGTTTTTCAATAGGCATACCACGCATAGTGATACTCAGTCCTAATATAGATAAGATTATGGTCGTCGATCACTCAGTTGGCTATTGATGCGTGAATACTTGCACTACAGGATAATCGTAGATCATTGACGTAAACTTATAATAATTACACTGTGTTTCCAACAAGCATCTTTAATAAGTTCATAAGCAATATTACTAGTTTACATTTTTACGTATCGTTTGTATGTTAAGATTTTCAGTATACACAAAATATCCAAATAATTTAGAATAAGTAAAGCCTTTTTATGTGCAATATTTATTACCACCACCAATATCCCAAGTAATATAAACATAAACCTATGAAATGTTGAAGTTCCAGGCAGAAATATTACGGAGACGTCAATCTTACATTAAGTATAGGGGCATCGCTTGGGAAGTGGAAGGACGGGCAGAAACAGTAGTGATGTAGCGCCCATTGCCCCAATACTTCGTCCAGCCACCTTCCTGTAACCTTCTGGGGAGAGAGGCTACTGTCTTATAAACATCGTCTTGCCGAAGTCTGCGGTATCGCTCCCATATATCCTTCGTATGTTGGAGAAGTCGCTGTGGTGTTCTTGCTTCTTCAGGCTCCCACGAATTTACAATGTGTCCCCATACATTTTCGATGGGATTGAGGTCGGACCCTTTGCTCAGCCACTCAAGTAGTTGAATGTCCGGACGTTCACTGAACTATCGTTTCACGATACAAGCAATGTGAATGGGCGAGTTATCCTGCAACAAAAGTGTAATATGGTATTAATACCATATAATTAATAAGGAGGTTTACCCAGACGATCAATTTGTATACGTTGCCTTTCATATTCTCGCCGCAGTGTCGTTTCGTGTCTTCATAGCTTCAATTACATGGGTAAAGTCGGTGCTCAGCCTTGAAACACTCATTCCCTTCCTTCTTCCCCACCTACTCTGATTTGTAAATTTATCTATTTCAAGGTGTGCAGCCATATCGGACATACTGTATATGTGAATATATATTAATTATGAATAAGGTATTTAATGGATTTAGCAACTTTCCTTTCTTTTATGTAAAGGAATATATACAGTATATATATTTCATCAGATATGACTGCGACTTATTTAATACCGATATCGGTAGCATTTGAATTCTGTTGTTACAACCATAGTGGGTAATAATTAACAAATTATACCTTAAGACATTATACATCTAGGATATAATTCATACATGCATAAATATGACGGGCTTAGGTTCTGGGGCTTTGTAGGCTCGAACGGAGGGTATCATTACTTCCAGTATCTCCAGCTACTCTGTCGAGTTGAATCTCACATCAGTCTCTGTCAGCTCACCCAAACAGTATGCGTGTATCCAGCCCCAAACATTGACACTGGTGTGCCCGCTTCTTGCCACCTCGACGATGTTTTGTCGTTCGTATCTCGTGTTGTTTGGGCGCCAACAATGGAGTGGCCCACGGGTGGTTGATGCAAATGAGTCCTCATCTGAGAAGACCACCTTACCCCAGAAATCAATTCCTTCACCTGCGTACTGCTACGCAAATTGAAGTCCCGCAATTAGATGGAGATCCTCCATCTTTTCCTTAACAGCCGGGTGTCTGTGGTGTATGTTCGCCTCGTGTAGCCAATTTCGCACTGTTTCAGCAGTAACATTAAGACGAAGCTGCTCCCTGATGGCGACAGCGTTTGTTAGTGAAGACTGAGCAACTTCATCCAAAATCCTCTGATCTTCTGTCGGGCTGGTCTCTCTGGGACCACCACACCTAGGCCGGTCAAGGAGATTTCCACTTTCCCATCTTCCCCACCAACGTCTCACTTTCGGTTTCGATATTCCAAGTTCTCTTGCGATGCTTGCTATAGAATGACCAGCTGCCCTCAGCGCAACCATTTTCCCTCGTAGCACCAATTTCTCCTGCTGATGGTTCATCTTCAAAGATGTTGCGGTGTGCTAGGTGTGAGTGTGACTGATATGGATGGCGTGTGAGGTGTTAGTGCGACTGACATGGATTACGAGACTCGTGATCAAAGCTCGGTTGAGATGTCGATCAGCCTCATACCCTCTCGCGTCCCCTCCCCCCCTCCCTTCGATTCATACTCACGCTGCTTCAGTGCTTCACCACCTCCCCCCCCATCTCATAGTTTTCCCCCCTCCCCTCTCACTCTCTCCTTACGTCAGCCCCTCAACTCCTACTACTTTCGTCTTCACTTACCCTTATAGTGAGTCTTTATTATGTCCTCTAATGGTCATCTAAGTGCATGTTAATATGTCGATTTACTGGTTCATATCTATAAGACGAAACATCTATGCTGTCTGCCTCCTACGCACACGAGCACCGCGGCGTTGCCACATACTGGGAGAGGACTAGCAGGGGGTAACAAGACTCCTTGAGGTGGCTGTACCTGTAATTTTCAGACAGATTCATTCAGAACAGGTGAGACTTTTCGAGCTAGAGGAACCAGATATAGCCTTCATTAACTGCCTCACTGTAAGAGGTCCTACCTAAGATTAATAAGATGTGTTGGAAGGACACAGTTCAATAGTGAGAGCAATGGAAATGAGTTTTTTTAAAAGAGGCACGTGGAGTTACGCCGAAAGACAACTGAAGAAGCAAGCAAGTGTTGTGGTGATGATGTGGATGTGTTTGAAAGTGTTAAGATAAATACTTTGAGATGGTTTAGCCATGTATAAAAGATGGAGAGTGAGAGATTGACTAGAAGTGTAAATATATATGAGTAAGGTGGAGGGGAAGAGGACAAGGGGGAGACCAAGAATGAGATGGAGAGATGGAGCGGACGGATATATGAGGGTGTGAGTTGAAGCGAGTGAAGAAAAATGCAGAGGATAGGGCGTCGGAGAGGCGATTTGTGTGTGGCCACCATATACGGGATTAAGGCATTTGGCAACAGATAGGTAAGTAAACAGACAGACAGATAGACTACTGGATAAGGAAAATAAATATAAAAGATGTCCTTGGGCTGACGGGTTAAACTACTCACCTTACCCCTTCCCCAGCTTCACCCCTCTTCAGCTTTTCTTCCCTCTCTTTAGCCTCGGTGGTGTCGGGTTGCTGGGGTGGCGAGATGGGAGTTGGGAGTTGACAGGGGGGGAGGGGGAGCTGAGAAGGGGAAGGGGAGGGGAGGGGAGAAGGCAAGGGGAAAGGGCAAATGATATGAAGGAGGGGCAGTTGGCAGGGGGAAGGGGAGGGGAAGAGAAGGGAGGGGAGAAGACAAGGGGAAGGAACAGCTGAAAGGAGGAAGGGGAGCGAGAAGACAGTGGAAAGGGAGGGGGAGGGGAGAAGACAAGAGGAATGGACAGTTGACAGGGGGTAAGGGAGGGGAATGGAGAAGGCTGAGGGAAGGGGAGGGGGATGTGGGAGGGGAGAAGACAGAGGGAAGGGAAGGGGAGGGGAGAAGACAGGGAGAAGGGGAGGGGAGGGGAGGGGAGGGGAGAAGGCGGGAAAGGGAAAGGAAAAGGAGAAGAAATGAGGATGGGGAAGGGAGGGCAGAAGACAGGGGAATGGGAAGGGAGAGGGAGGGGAGGGGAGGAGAGATGACAGGGGGATTGGGAGGGGAGGAGAAGAGACAGATGATGGGGGGAGGATGACAATATGGGACCAGGGATGGGGTTGCCACGGTAACTTGATATTGATGAATGAGATGAAAGGTTGCCTAACTCCTATTTATCTACCTACCTACCCAACCTACTTACCTACATATATATCTCTCACACACTCAAGCTGCGTACCTACCCAGCCTACTTGGCCAACCTACCTGTCTACCTACCTATCCAACCTACCTACTTTTAAGACTTGCAAATCTACTTGTCTTCAAAGTTGACCAGCCAGCCTACCTGCCGAGCTAAATAATTTGCCTTCTTTCCTATCGTACTTATATATGGCGTGCTACTTATATGCCTAATTAACCTTCGTTTCTGCTTAGGTAACATACTCGTAGCTACCTGCCTGCTTAACCAACTAACCAACCTACCTGCCCAGCTGAGTTATCCATATCCTTTCCTACCGAACCTACTTACTAGCCTACCGAATCTGCTTATACCTACGTTACCGGTCTACTGCTTCTACCTACTTACTTACCCGCCTGCTTTCAATAACCTATACACATTTTACCTCAAATTAACTGATTTCTTTTGTACTTTGGCATCACATTTCACGAGGTTTAATGGCGGCAGCAGACTATACTGTGTCTGTACCTTCTATTTAATAGCAGTTCTTTGTGACTTGCATTATAGTCTAGAGCTAATTCACTGTTAAAATCCAGTATCGAAGGGGAATGGATGGTAAATTTAGGCCAAGTTAGCGTAAAAAAGGAGTAGCTACCAAACTTACCTACCTACCCACCTAGCCCACATCGAGTTGCTAATACTGTTGCACGTCTAGTTCCTGAAGTAATGTTGCAAGATTACGGCCCTCCCACCTCGCTCGGATATTACTGGTTCGTTCTGCAAGACCTCATTAAGTTCCGGCAGGATTTCCAGACAGTGTAAACGAACTGCAGGCCGAAATATGGACCGAATTCATAAACACACATGCGATCAATTCCCCGTCGTAACTCCATTTCCCAGGGAGGACCTGGAGAGGTGAGTCCAGAGACTTCCCATGTGTCTTGTTTCCCACACAAAAGAGAAAAAAATAGTGGTTACGAGAGGAAAGGCTTATATGTCTGACTTAACAGGATGAACAAGGAAAAGGAATGGCTAACGTCTTCCTATATATATATTCTTCCATAAATAACCGATCTAAATTAAGACAGGGAATCACTTACAATTACACTAAAAACATCCAACCCCTGCACTACCTTAACCACTTCACTGCAGCGGGTTAATCATCATTCTGTTGCTGGAAGCCTCAGACGATTTTATTCAGCTTGAGCGGGGCCTTCCCAACTGGAGGGGTTACCAAGGCCTTTATTCTAGTAGTGTATAACTTTTTTTAAAGTGATTTATTTTGCTTATTACAGCTTACTGTCCTTCTCTGTGTTACAGTAATCCTTCCAATATCGCCGTACTATGCATTAACAACGTAGAATAGGATATTAACCAGGCATACCGAAAAATAAATCGCTGAGGAAGAGGTGCTAGTGAGCGACGAGAATACGAAACACTCAGTCTCCACCGTCCGGCTCAGTGAAGAGGCCTTTCCCAAGCTGAAAGAAATCGTCTTAAGGCATCAAGATTAAGCTGTAGAAACAAGTCATTGTATTTAGCTGTACTGAGGGGGGTTACCAACTCAGCTCTCTAGACTATCCAGTTAACCGCATGGCAAATTTCTGTACACCCTGGAGCAAGTGTTCCGTGTTCCTTAATCCAAAAGTGCAGTGATTTCTTAGGGGCAGCTCTCCAACCGGCTGACATTGATTGCCGGTAATGACACTCAGGTGGCGTGAATTCTTTACTTGAGGCTTTGGGGAGGTTGAGGGCTGGGGTCACGAGAGATGAAAAACGGAATATGGTCTTGCAATGTAGTTCAGAAGAAGAAGTAGATGATGATGATGATGATGATGATGGTGATGATGATGATGATGATGGTGATGATGATGATGATGATGATGAAGAAAAAGAAGATAATAATAATGATAATGATGATGATGATGATGACAATAATAATAATAATAATAATAATAATAATAAGCCCGTATAAAGTCCATAGCCCGACTATGAAACTGCACGAAAGTATGTAAATTGTTGTGATGTGGACAAAGTTGAATCATTCAAACGTCTAGTGGCATAATTCCTAATTAATCGAGTTTATTGTTTCCCTCAGATTGGACGTCCATTTGCCAGTGACACGATATCGATGTCAGCAATGGACGAAATTCAGCAGCGTTCACTTATTCGTTTTATGGTGCTGCAGAAAAAGGCACCAAAGGTTATCCACGAGGAACTGGTGGCGACAGTGGGTGACAATGGTCTTTCATACACAACAGTTAAAAAGTGGGCAGCTCTTTTCAAAGCTGGTCGAGAGAGCGTTGAAGATGATCCACGCAGTGGTCGGCCATCGACTGCAGTGACTGAGGAAAATGTTAACTCTATGGAGAAAATTGTGATGAAGGATAGGCGTGTGTCTGTCAGACACATTGCTACTGAAGTGAGGTTGTCTGTGGAGTCCATTGAATCCATCCTCCATGATAGCCTCAACATGTCCAAGGTGTCAGCGCGATGGGTCCCCCGTTTGCTGTCTCCTGAGCAGAAGCTTGTTCGCATGGAGACATTACACGAAATTTTAAGCTTCTTCAACGTCGACTGCGAGGACTTCCTGGGTCGACTTGTTACCCAAGATGAAACCTGGGCCCCTCACTTTTATCCAGAAAGCAAGGCCAAGTCCCGCCAGTGGAAGCATCCGGAATCTCCAGCACCAAGGAAGTGCAAAGTCACGAAATCAGCTGGCAAGGTCATGGTGTTTGTCTTCTGCGATGCCTCTGGAATTCTGTTGGTGGACTTTCTCCAGCAGGGATGCACAATCAATGGTGATTACTATGTCTCTCTTTTGGGGGAACTCTGGGCCACCATCAACCAGAAAAGGCTAGGAAAAATAACGAAAGGTGTGAGCTTGCTTCAAGACAATGTACCCGCTCACAAGAGCAGAGTGGCCACCACCAAAGCCATCGACTGTGGGTTCGAGTTGTTGCCACATCCTCCATATTCACCGGATCTCGGGCTATCAGACTACCATCTGTCCCCACACATTAAGAAAAATCTCCGTGGCCGCATGTTTGCTGACGATGATGAGACAAAAGAAGCTGTTATGGAGGTTTTGGAGGGGTTTTCAACAGACTTTTTCAGAGAGGCCCTGGAAGCTGTGCAAAGACGTTGTGAAAAATGTGTCTTTGAATGAAGACTATGTTGAAAGATAAACATTTTGTACTCTATTCATCATTGTCATATCTCTGCTCCTTCAGGGTCAGGCTATGAACTTTTTGAATGCCCCTCGTAATAACTAGAAAACAGAAATTGCCATTACCAATTTCAGTAACTCACCACATTACAAATTCACCCAATTTCTCCCTCAGTTTAACTGCAGGAGCCGATTTATTCCCCAATACCTATCGCTGGAGCTGGTAATTTCGACAGGCTTTATATAGCATTCCCTTCGAAGTCAGGGTATTATGGCTCCCCCTGGAAGAGTGTCAAACGGGCTGTGGCCTTGAAATTTAGGTCAAAGTCATTCATACTTGGAAGCCAAGCATAGCATATCAAGTTCTATAAAAGTACCAAGTTTGGTGTTTGTTGCTCAATTCTATCTTTTTTTTTTTTTTTTTTTTCTGTGCTCTCACTGACCCCAAACTACTTGCCATTGATCCCTGGGCGATCTCAGAAACTAATGGCACAAATGGGCCTATAGGCATTTCAGACCTGCTCCCCAACCTTGGTATGTCTCACAAAAATTTCAAGTCTGCATCTTTAGCAGTTTCTGAGAATCCGTGAATAGATTATTTTTATAGGTTTTTGGTTGGAATTGGGTCATATGAAGCCGCCAGCTGTGGGACTCAGATGGCCAGGTATGATGTCCGTAGCTTTGAAATTGAGCGTATTCGAGCAATTTACTTCTTCGTAAGAAACAATAATAAGAATGTGAAGGAGGGAGGAGGCGAGGTAGGCCAAATAGAAGGTGGAGAGATATGGTGGATGAGTGTGTGAGGAAGAGAGGTTTGGAAGTCGGTGAGGCTAGGAAGCTGACAAAGAGATCGAGTTGGCTGGATGAATGTTGTGAGAAGTGCATGATCAGGGATTTTGGCACCGCTTTTTAACGTGGCAGCGTCCGGATTGACTCTATCGGATACGCTTATGTGAAGCTACAAAACGTGGAGAATGTTTTTTAGCGTATCTGATAGAGCCACGATTCTGGGGGCTTGAGTGATGAGTGAATGGTAGCGTGGCCCATTGGATTGGGCAAACTGGGGCTGTCTGGACGTTGGTACTCCTCACCCTGCCTTAGGATGGGAAAGGAGGTCCGGATGATGATGATAATATTGGCATGAACAATATAACTCACCGCTGCTGTGGTGAGTGATAATAATAATGGAAATAATAATAACAGTAATAATAATAATAATAATAATAATAATAATAATAATAATAATGAGAGAACAGAAAATCTGTATCTATCTATCTATCTATCCAGAGAGATTGACTAAAACATAACTGGCGGCACAACAGTCAGGGTCATATGCAGCCGGAGAGAGAGAGAGAGAGAGAGAGAGAGAGAGAGAGAGAGAGAGAGAGAGAGAAAATCATAAACAACTGAACAAACAGCGCGGAATAGGTTGTACTTGTACCATAGGAACAATTGATAGACCTCATAACCCTGTACCTGCCCATTACTACAGATGGTGTGGCTGTGATGGTTTCTACTGTTCTGCATTCTTATTAATTATATTTCACGTATCGACATTTTCCACTTTATTCTCTGTGACCTCCAGGCGGGCTTTATGTATTCCGAACAGTATGCCGTGAGGGATATATAATCTTCTAACGGCAGCAAAATACCTTTATAGATGGATTGATAGATAGATAAACGGATAAACAGGTCGGCAGATAGAAAAACAGACAAACGAACAAACACTTGGGCAGACACATTCATGAATAAATAAATGAATGGATAAAGAAATAAAAGAGTAAAATAAATAAGTCACAGGACTGAAGACTTAAGAGAACTCTGGTCGTGTGCAATATGATTTGTCACTAATGATTCAGATCAAAGGATGCGAAACGTTACCTTATTTACAGGGATGAAACGTACGGGAGGGACCCAGTTCTCTTTCCTTCGCCCGTACTCTCGTCGTCAGTAGGATTCCTAGCTTGTCTTCCTTTGCGATTAATTTTTGGACATGGCTGGTTAATATCCTTTTGTACGTTATTTACGCAGAGTATGGCGATTTGGGTTATATGTTACACGGAAAAGGGTAATGTGTCCTAATCAAAATAAATCGCTTAGGAAGAGTTTTTAGGGAGCTTCCTTAACCTACAAGAACACGGCCCTTGTTCTCTGTTAATTTTCGTGTAAGACCTTGATCTCACGAAGCCAGTCCAAAATCCTGGTAGTAATGCATTAGGTTTAACTAAAGATTTTTTTTTTTTTTTTAATTGAGAGAACACTGTAATGGA
>JAGKTI010031045.1:0-12234 GCA_018397915.1 Birgus latro
AAATAGTGCAGGAACTGACCATGCTTGAACCACCTGCAGAGAAGGAAGAGGAAAGGCCTAGTGGGCCATCCCTCTCTGCTGCCATCGATGCACGAGAAATACTCTTGGCCACTGCAGAGGACATTGGTTGCTTTCTGGGGGAAAATTATGAACTCAGACGGATTAGGCGAGACCTTACGAGGAGAAACCAGGCCAGGCAAGTCCAGCAGAAAATGTCAGACTTCTTTAAGCCTGTTGCCTCGCCTACAGGAAAAAAGAAACATACTGTATCAGAGACGTCGAGTGTGTCTGCTGCTTCGACGTCCTCTGTGAGCCTCCCCAATTTGGCTTCTGGCACCAGTACACCTTCCTTGCTGACACAAGTGACACCAGAGCCACCAGAAATAATATTAGCTGAATCGGATGATGAATGAGTGAATAAAGTGTTATGATATATGGTGTATATAGTACTGTACTGAAGTGTAAATATTGTTCTGGCATGTTCAGTTTGTATTATTAAGTGTTAAATTAAGTATAGTGCCCTAGTGATACAGTACAAATATTTCTGGTGTGTGCAGTGTCGTGTGCTTTGGTGTACATGTGTACTGTTTGGTGCCAGCATCCAACCTCTTCAGAAATCCCCCCTGCCTCCCTTCTATTCCTGTGGTGACTACAGAATCACTTCTTGGCACTCCCTGGCAAGGCAAGTTTACTGTAACAGTACTACATTACATTAGAGGCATTGTGGTTATATGTACAACTTCATACAGGATGGTATTTACTGTACATGTATTGTAAAACTACATGAACCATTGAATTCTCCATGTGAATCTTCATAGAGTAAGTTGTGGCTGCGCACGTAGGACCGAAAGACTTCACAGATATAGCGACCTTCGGTCGGTAATCCCTCAGTTAATAACGACCATCGGATATGGCGAACTTTTGGATGTAGTGACCCACCCCTCCGCCCAATTTGTTCGTTATATCGAGGGTTTATTTTACTTGGTACTACTAGCACTAAATGAGATAAGGCTGTGTCTCCATTCAATGATCATACATAAGTCTTGAGTTATGGAGATGGCTGTACTGAGTTGAGAATTAGAGATATTTGACTTTGTAAATGGGTATCTGAATGTGAATGAACTATAAAGTGTTAAGTCATCTGCATACGAATGGATGGGATTGTGAATGACAGAAAAGAGATCATTAATACGAACCAGGAACAGGGTTGGTGCAAGAACTGATCCCTGTGGCACACCCACATTAAGTGTAAACTGCAATATGCATCATCTACTTTTACTCTTATTTTTTGGTCGCTGAGATATGAGGAAAATAGAGGAACAAAGACGTTAGTCCACAGCAAGGGAGTTTGGACAGCAGGGAACGGTACCATACACTTTCGAAAGCTTTAGAAATATGAAGGGCTATTCCATGAGTTTCTCCATGTAGGTCGATTGATTGATGGATGGTATGAGACAAGAGATTGAGTATGTCAATGGTGGATCTTTCGTGGTGAAAACCATATTGTCTATCACTAATTAAATTGTTGGATTCAAGGTGTTTAACTATGTGCTTATTGATTAAAATTTCAATACTTTACCAAGAGAAGATATGACAGCTATTGGTCTGTAATCAGAGGGGTCAGAGGAACTTCCTTTCTTTGGAACTGGGTGGATATTGGCTTCTTTCCATGAATTATGGAATGAGGAAGTACGTATGCATAGTCTGAATAATTTAGCTAGAACAGGGACAAGTTGTGGGGAACACTTTTTAAAACAATTGGAGGAATTCCATCTGGGCCTGTAGCTTTGTTAGTAGGTAAATTGTCTAGGATTGATTTTACATATCTTGTCTGAATTTTAAGTGGAACAATTTCGGAAAGAGTCAAGTTCTAGTACTGAGACGTTGTCACGAATTTTCTACATCCTGAAATTATGTAACATAAATCGTGACATCGAGTGATTTTGCAGGAGCAACGAATGATTCTGAAATGCACGAGATTTCGCTCATTCTCTCAACTGTTCACTCGCGTACCTATATTCACATCAAGTTGTCAAAACTTTCATCATTCTTTCGCGAGTGATTGTCTTTATGTGCAGACGGTGCATTCCTCTGAGCGATAATTTCTGAATTATCACTTCTGCCTCCCGGCCGTTAGTCGGCCACACCCTTTTCACACGTTCCTCATGTCGGACACTCGAAAACATAGTCAGTCTGTCCTATAGTCTCGGGGCGTGCGGTTGCGCTTTACAAAAGCTCGAGTGATCACTTTTCTTAGCGATTTCAGGTCTCAGCTTGTATTGGCATGTATTCCCGAAGCTTCCACCGGCTTGGTGATTGACTACAGCAGCACGGTCTCACCCATACCGATTAGTATCTTTTGTTTTTCCTAGGCTTAAGTTTTTTATTATTTAGCTGTCTGCCTGAGTGTTTGAGTGAGTGCATTTCCCTTTCTTTGATTTGAACTGGTTCATGCAACGTAAATTTATTTTCTTGTATTCAATAAATTTACAGTTCGTTTTCTTGAGCTTTGTTAAATGTAACTCGTGTTTGATTTCTTCACATATTTAGTACACTTTTGCTACTCCACGTTAGCACAACTCCTTATATTAATCACGACTGGTACTTAGGCCAGATTTTGGTATTAATCCTTAAATCCGTTGTGCTAGCTAGGAGTTTGGCTCAGCCAAGATCCTGTCTATTATTATTATTATTATTATTTTTGAATGTTAAGGGGAGAAACTAACTTTCTCAGAGGCCAACGGTACTGTAATACAGCCTACTTGAGCGTTTAGTCTCTGCTGTGTACTGTTGAGAAAGTCTATAAATTCTCGACTCTAGAGAATTGGCGAAGTAAGCCAGCATAAAAGTGAAATCGCTACTTGATTTCACGAGTCTATTCTTTCGTAATAAATGACTCGATAGTCACTCCTAGCACACATAGTGATACATTGTATACAGCTGTTATACAATATTACATTTTCCCCCTGACAGACGTTCTGGCTAACTTCCTCTATGGTTGAATTTCTTGCAAATGTACTAGCAAAGATATCTGCTTTCCCATGCGGGTCATTTGTAATGTTGCCATCTGAAGATCTTAGTGGGGAAGTGGATGATGACCTATTAAAGTTATTATTGACAGAATTAAGAGTTGACCAGAATATTCTATTGTCTTTAGGGCTGTTAAGCAGTCTTAATGCTTGATTAAGAAGAAAGTTTGATTTAGCGAGAATTATTACAGCTTTTGCATGGATTCTAGCAATTTTAAATTGACAGATTGATTCAGATGTTTTTGATTTTAAGTAAGAGTTATATGCTAATGACTTTTGGGCTGTTGCTCTGGCGCAGTTGCTATCAAACCATTTTGGCGAAGACTTTGTGCATTTCCCCTGTCTCAGTAACTGAACAAGACAGCACAATGCAACAGATCATTTTCATAGCAATTCTTTGTGACAAGCATCATATTCTAGTGTTATTCTATTCTCATAACTCAGCATTCAAGATAGAAAGATGGAAAGCTAAGACCAAATAAAAGTGAAAAGATTTCCACTTGCACCTCTTATCTTACCCTCCTAAAGCATTCTGCAAACCTATGCCACACATGAATAAATATTTAATCCTTTCAGTCCAATTATGTATTTCCAGTTTTATTCGTTGTTGGACAATGTTTCTAGCCATGTCAATGCAAATGGTCACTCCAGATCTTAACAAAACCCTCTTGAAATGTGGAAAAAATAAATTTCAATTTCATCCCTTGACAGAAGGATGCTAAATGTACAATATATATATATATATATATATATATATATCAACAAATAAATAAATAAATAAATAACAAAGAGATGCCAGTGAGCCTCTTAAGCCTTTGTAATACAGCTATCGGTAAAGGGGTTGTTTGAACAAACTCTACTAAGGTAAAGCTGCATTTAAAACTGTATTCACGTTTGTTTTTACTCAAACAACAACGAAACACCTCATAACCAATCCGCAGTGTACGTACCTACGTGACAAGATTCAGTCCAACAAGATTTCTCCCGCCAATCATTATTAATTACTACCGGGACATGTTTATCGTAAAAAATGGATAGGATCTTTTACTATCCCTTTGTCTGCTGAAGACTGCCCTGGTCAGAAATTATTGCCTGGCGATAGGTGGATGTAATTACAAAGTACTCGGTTATCAAGCAAAGTTATTATGGTGGCAGTTTTTTTTTTCGCTCTTGGTGGTTGTGTAGTAAGAGCACCCCAGTCAGAGAGATGGTCTACCCATGCGTTTAGACTCAATCCCCAAGAGGTGGTTTGAGGTTTGTCGATCACTGCAATACGATCAGGAGAAGCAGAGTATATTGGACTAAAGAAGCGTAGCCCCGAACCCCTACACCTCAAAAGAAGTAATATAGAATCAGTAGTTGCCGTTTTACCTAGAAGTCAATTAAATCGTTTGACGCTCGCCGGGATAAAACACTTAGTTGGCACAGGGCAGGCTTAATACTACGTGAGACAACCGTGACGCCCGGACTAAAGCACCGACCTTGGGGATGGTGTAGCCCCCCAGAGTGGTGTCCTGGGTTGCCATGTGCTGCACCCCGAAAGCAGTTAGAGAAGACTTTCTTAGCGTCTCGTGAATAACAGCTTCAGTGTAGGGCAGCCTGTTGGTGCAAAATAAAATTAAGAGTATGGTTTGATACGATAACAGTTACGCGTCAGATAAGCTGGCTCCATAGCATCTCTTCCCTACTGGTTATTTCTGTATATGATTAATTGACAATCGCCTATGTGCTATGGATGCAATCTGTTTCGATATCACAACCTTAAATAACATTCAAGACAATGGTAAGATGTAGAATGCAAAATAAACTGCAAAGGAAGAGGTGTTAAGAAGTCTCCAAAGCTGACAAGAATATGGACATTAATATCAACATTCCCTCTAACCAGTCAGGACTTTTTAAGCATCTGTTGGAGTAAAATGAAAGAAAGAGTGAAGTAAAGAATACAGTAACTGCCTGTATGAAATTGCACCTTGCTACCCCTAAAACTGCCGAAAGTAATCATTGAAAACCTCCTTTGTGTGTTGTGAATAACCACCTCGTGCATGGCAACCTTTTGGTGTGAAATGAAAATATGAATATAGTAAAATACGCTTACCACTCAGTCTCATATGTCCTACATATAATCATTGTGAGTAACCTCAGTATGACTAACGCTCACAGTATAGAGCAGAAATTTAGTTAAAGGGCAGAGGCGTTTAACAAGCTGCCTGGATCCCTCCATGTGTAAAGTGAATATATTGCCTGTTACATTTTTTTTCTGATTTTCATATAAAAATGTTATTCTATGCATTCATACAATATAAAAAATATGACACAAGAGGGATTCTTTTGTATTTTTAATAGTCAGTATACTTAGTGATGGCCAAAGAAAATTAATTTATCATCATACATATGTGCAAGAATTATGATAATGCTGACTTGGAAATGTCACAAATTACAGTATATAATCTGGTTTCCTTATTAAGGCAAGTCTACCATCGTGAGATAGAATTATCGGAATATTTGCAATAGCCATCTTTTGTAGTGTCAGTTTCCTGCAAAGTGTGCACCAGTAAATTATTCATCGAGTATCAAAACATTTGGAACAACAGTGGCTCGATTGGTAGCTAACTCGCCTGGGGATGTGTGTACCGCAAATCTAGGTGTCGAACGCAAGCAGTAGTGGGCATTTAAACTGGTGGCATTCCCTTTCACATGACTACCATAAAAATATGTTCACACCCTGTATGTTGTACCGATGTCACACACGGACTCTGACATATACAAAATTAGTCAACACAACACTTTGACTTCACATACATCACTTTTCCTACGGACACCTCTTCATTCGTACTTTGCTAGCTTGAGGAAGAGTTAATTTTAGCTATTACTCTCCCTCATAGGAAAAGTCTGGTCCTGTAGTGAATCTGTTGTTGACTAATATAGGTACCGATACGGATACTTTGAACTGCTAAGTCTTCGAATGGTCTTAGGCGCAAATTTTAGCGATGCCCTCAGAATGAAAATCCCACCGGTTTACACCAGTGTAGGGGCCAAAATTTAGCACTCATAGAATTTTTGAAATATCACACTGCTGTAACACCAGTGTAAGGGAGATAATTTTAGGTTTCCTTAAAATGAATATAATCTATCTAAATATCACCGCATTTGCCACCAGTGTATGGGCGGTACTTTGACTGAATGAATTTATTTGATGTTTACTGTTTACTACCAAGGAAAGAATCCTAGAGTTATTAAAGAAGGCCTCATTAATTGATTAACACTAGGAAGAAATAACAACAGGTAGTAGTAGGATTAATTTGGTATGCTGCCACCACCCAGCAATTGCCAGGAAAAAAAAAGTATTAAAAGATATTAGTCCCGTACAATGAAAGAGGGGACAATGAGGCCTAGGAGAGTAAACAGGGTAGCGTGAGAAAAATAAGAGAGCGTGGATTTTATAGATAGTAACATGCCTTGCGGGCCACTCGATCTCATAATCAACTTCCCAGAGGAATTTAGACCAAACACTTACGAAAAATTTAATTAACTATATCCTTAATATACATAAAATTAATTAACCTTCAAACAAGAATTATTATCTAGAACATAGTAATACTTCAGTCTCTGATACCACCAGATTATCTGAGAGAATTAATACTCTCTTCTCCACAGATTATAAATCATCTGACTCACATACCACGGTACAAAGTAATTATACGAGAGAATACCACCACTGAAGTACCTTGGGCTTTACACTCAACAAGATGTTGATTATGCTGCTCACAAAAGAATTACTCGCCCGATACATAACATACATACATTAAGAATACACTCAACTCGACCTCTTAACTCAACACGAGGTTCACATTTGAAATAGAAAATTATTAACTCAGGAGAGACTTGCATAAACCACGGTCTCAAAAAGACTCGTAGTATTTCCCAGGTTTACAACTTGCTACAAGGTTTACTCTATATTCAATATAATCACCCCTATTTTCCATGGGTTTGCACAATATAACATATCTATGTAAATTATCAGATGCCCAAGAATATTTTAATATATAATATCACAGTGCTTGCAATACCCTGCATGATAGAGAAATACAACACTCCATATCTCACTCGCTTTAACCAGAATATTTCACTTTATGAATAAAGGGCTTTACTAAGTGGACCATACGACATCATAATCGACAACTATGTATAAGAAATGAACTACGTGGAATTGTGTAAGGGCTTTGGCAATTAGGACTGCGAGGCTTTTCGCAGACGGGAACCCGACCTCATGACGCCACACCAAATCTGTGGACACATCCGTCTGATATGAAATCACAGCTCGAAGTCATATAAAAGTATTGGGAAATATTATCAGACAACTTACTTTATATACAGTTAGAATGAAAACTAATTATTGTGGTGTACGGGAGAAATACAGTGAATTTACTCTAGACCATACCTGTGGACATGTCCGTCTGATATGAAATCACAGCTCGAAGTGACGGCTTGCGGCAAGGACGCTCCGGGAATCCCGCAATGTTCCTACAAACGGTTCTGGCTTCGGCTTATTATTCTACAGTTAACTTATTATACAATCATCCAGGAATTTGCAACAAGGAATTTTCACTCTCCTCTACTTAGACAAAATGACTTATGATGATTTAAATTTTGTGGCAATAACATGGGTCTAACAGTTTAAACGATGCCTAAACTCACGCGTTGACATAATTAATACCAGGCGCCGTCTTTGTCTGCTTACATGATCTAGCGCCAGTGAAAAATAAATTAATTTTGCGGCTAACAATGACTATAATCAATAATCAGACTTTACCTAAGCTCATAGACATTATCATTTAGTACAACAAGATGATAAACACAAACTCAACTACAAAATTCTGAATTCCAAGTGTAAATACAACTCATCGCGAATTTTAATCTCGAATCAACTTTCTTCGCCTCTTTATCAAAAACAGACATGAATTTCGCGTCCAACCCGCTCCACACGGTCTTACATGTTAACAATATTACTCCCCTACTACACTTTAACTAAGATCATGCCCAAAAAATGAATTACAAGGTCCACTTCCCATACATTGCATTGCATCATCTAAACAGGGTCTAGAACTATACTTACACCATACATAAACTAACGTAAATTACACTTATATTACACTTACACTATACTTATACTAACTTATATTACTTATACAAAATTACAGCATTACACGGGTTCATCCTCCAGAAAAAAAAAATTTAACATCATAAGTCTTCATATAATATATTCTTCTACACTTCCTAGAGACCTGTGTGCGGATGGGACAGACTTACCCAACTTGACTGTGAATTACTCTATGAACTCCAGATTAAGACAGTGTTCTCACTATCTGATACTCCCATAAGTGGCACCTGTCGGTCCACGAATAATATGCGTACCCCAGGGGGTCGCTTCTCTGGCCCCAATTAACTCCGAAATATTCAGTAGAAAAAGTGTGCTCCAGTCAACCTCCTGCCTGAATGCTAATATGGTCATCTCACCTGGACAAACCTGTACTCTCGCTGCTAGGATCGTCCCAGGGGCGCTTCACATGCATCCAACCCACTACCCCATTTACGCTCCCCATTCATACTTCCTTCTGCTTCCAGCTCTCCACCTAGTAACTGACAAGCGCCTGTCAGGTCCTGAAGTCACTGTTACACCCTAGGCCGTGCTGACTGTAGATTGAGGGAGTTCTGCAGATTTCCCTCGAATTAAAGCATCCTAATATTTCCACTGAACTGGGCTACGCCCATGACACACACTCCGATTAACCACAAACACGAGATTAAACTCTCTCTGAACTCGCGAACTAACACAGTCAATAGTCAGACAGTCCGACCCGCACACACTTCCCTATCCAGCACTTAACTAAATATTACCATAACCATCTTAACAACACTTCATCACACTACAGCACTTTAACATTCCTCGATTAGTCTGCGTGGAGGTCGTCTTTCACGTGGTGGTAATTGCTCGTCCCCTGGATCAGGTATGAATGCTTCATCCAGGGGTTCTGAAAGCCACTCTTCCCCTTCAAAATAGGGTTTTACTTGTCCGGCAGCTCTTTGCAACACTTTCCCTGTGAATACATTTTCTACCACATACATGCTACCTTCTCTTAACACTTCCACCACACGATACGGACCATCCCACTTTACGTTAAGTTTGCGACACATACCAGGAATCACTGTTTCTTTCTTGACCCATACAAGAGTACCAACTTCAGCTACTTGATTTTTCCGCCTTCTATTGGCTACGTCTCTGTACCTTCTCGACATTTTTCGGTGAGTGTCCCGTATGAGGGCGTGAGCTGTGGTGATCTTGTCTTCCTCGCCATCGACTGAAGGTAATGACGCACTGACTAGTCTGGGAGGGTGGCGAGAAAAGAAGGC
Source organism: Birgus latro (assembly GCA_018397915.1). Taxonomy (NCBI): domain Eukaryota; kingdom Metazoa; phylum Arthropoda; class Malacostraca; order Decapoda; family Coenobitidae; genus Birgus; species Birgus latro. Next base: position 9,438 of record JAGKTI010031045.1, read on the forward strand.
GAAGTATGGCTGCTGACCCGTTGATGTATGCACCGCCTGGTTCATGGTGATCTGACAAGACTGGAGCAACTGGGGCCATCGAAGAGGGTGGCCCTGACATAAAGTGGAGAGGACGGATTTCAGGGTCCTGTGCATCCTCTCTGTCACTCCATTTCCTTGGGGATGATAAGGGGTCGAATAATACAAAGTGATTTGGTGTCGCTGGCAGAAACGCTGGAACTCTTGACTGGTGAACTCTCCTCCGTTATCCAGGACTATTCCACGGGGAGTGCCATAAACTGCCACATACTGCCCTAGCTTATCTGTGATTTGTGTGGACTGTTTAGTTGTAAGGGGGAAAAACCTGACAAAACGACTATAATGGTCCACTACTGTAAGCACATAACGATAACCCTGGGTTCCAGCAACCATGTCTGTGAGATCTATACCAATCCTCTCCAGTGGCTTACTCTCTGGGGGTAATTCTTTCCACTGTTGCTGCAATCCAGTGTTCTGCTTAAATCTTTGACAAGTTACACACTTTTTAACATATTCACATACATCCACCTTAAGGTTTTGCCAATAATACAGTTCTTCCGCTTTCTTAATAGTTTTCTTCTGCCCTAGATGTCCTGTCAATTCATGGGCGTGTTGCAATGCCTGAACAACTAAAGTATGAGGAACTATGAGACTATAATGAAGACTACCGTCTGCCTTTACACGAACATAATACAATATTTCTTCTACCAAGGCAAACTGATCTAAAGTATTCTTTGGCAGTCTTTTAGTGGGAATCCTACCACTTTCTAAATACTGCGCAAGTTCTGCCCATACTGGTTCTACTCTCTGGCGATCTCTCATCTGTTCTCGGTTCAACCCAAGCCAGGTGGCTTCAGGCGATCGGACTACCACTCGAACTGGGCATGATAACTGATCCGCAACAAAATTATCTTTACCTTTGAGATATTGTATATCATAACTGTACTCTCTCATTTCCAGAATCCAACAGTTCATTCTTGGTGATTTAGTCCTGCGCTTGAAAATGCTGGTTAGTGGTTGGTGATCTGTGATCACTGTGAACCGTGTACCCCATAAGTAATGGTGATAATTTTGGCATGCAAGAACTATTGCTAGAGCCTCTTTATCGGTGGTTGAATAGCGAGACTCGCAAGGGGTTAGTTTTTTTTTGAAATACCCGATTGGCTTATTGGTACCGTCAGCTTGTACTTGACTAAGAACTCCCCCAATGTGGGTGTTACCTGCATCCGTAGTAAGAATGAATGGCTGATCTACTTTAGCTCCAACTAAAACAGGGGCATTGGTAAGGCAAGATTTAAGATGTTCAAATGCGTTCTGACATTCGCCCGTCCAGAGAAAAGTGGGTCGTGATTTTGTCAAATTAGTGAGTGGTGTAGATACGCGTGCAAACGATGGTACATGTTTTCTATAGAATCCGCACATTCCGAGGAATCGTCTCACTTCTTTCACAGTGGTGGGTGGCTTCATTTTAACTATGGCTTCTATATTCTTTGGATCAGGTTTACTACCTTCCACTGAAATCTGGTGTCCTAGGAAAGTCACTTCTTTACATCCAAATTCACACTTACTGAGATTTAGCTTTACACCATTACTAGCAAGCAGTTCAAAAAGTTGTCTTAAGCGATCCAATAGGGTAGGAAAACTGGGGGCCCATAAGATTAAGTCATCTAGGTAGTTTTTTACCCAACCTTTCTGTAGAAGAGGAGTTAACAAATTGACAATTTGGCGAAAAAAAAGTGCAGGAGAGCAGTTGACACCATCGCTGAAAGTAGTCAGATCTCGACTCTCCTCATCTAATAAAATCTGAAAATATGCCTCTTGCATGTCCAGAGTGACGTAATATTGATGTCCAGCGGCTTGGTCCACTAATTCATCTAGCCGCGGAAGTGGATAGACATCGGCTGAGAGATGCCGGTTTACATGGCGGTAATCGAGGCACATTCGTTTACTCCCATCGGGTTTATTAACCAAAACAATAGGTGATAACCAGGCTGCTGTGGATCTTTCATTGATCTCTCTATCCTCCATATCCTTCAACATATCAGTGATAATTTGTGTAGCTTGCACAGGATAGCGATACATTGGGCCTCGACTGGGCTGAGGATTTTCGACTTTAATATGAGCTGGAGGACCCTTGATCAGACCTAATTCTCCTTGGTCTAGGATAAACAGAGGGTCATACTTTAGAATTAATTCAGTCAGTTCTTTTCGCTGATCATCAGTGAGTTGTTGCCATTTCTGTTCATCAATTAAAGCTTTCAATTTCTGACTACGGGTACCCTTTTGCTCGATGTGATCATTCTCGGGTAGAAGGTTATTTTTGTATTTTAGTGATGTTAACTTTGTCAGGGACTGGGCTGGTCACACTCTCATACAACCGATGATGGTACCTTTTCGCAACACTTTCACCTTTTCAGTGGGGTTAATCAGCGGAACGTAGATGTTGTTTGCCTCGTTTACTTGGACCAAATAAGGGTGACTATTATGACTCATTCTAGACTGTGAATAGATGATAAGATTAGTTGCTGGTTCCACTTTCACAGGTACAGACACAAATTTAGTTTGGTAAGGGCCCAACTGTAAGGTCGAAAGGAGATTAATCTGCGAGAAGATTTGTTTCGGTTTAGATAATACTACAGGTTCACCTTTAACTCTCCTCACCTTGTTCCTCTGTTGACGGATATGGTTCACTACATAAGGTGCACCACCCCACATCATAACTCTCTTCACTCCATCCCACATGAGTGTAGCTTGGCTCAACACATCACATCCCAGGAGA
>JAGKTI010031046.1:0-12233 GCA_018397915.1 Birgus latro
AAAAAAAAAAAGGAGAGATCTGAGCCAGACTCGAATCCCCAGGGTGGATCCATCAACGTTCCCTAGGTCTAGCTGGAAGCTAGGTGATCTTTTTCCAGAAAGCTGGGTCATATTCACAAATATTCTTAAGCTGAGAATTTTTATTAAACCTTAATATTCTTTACGTTTGTGAGGACAAAATCTAAAATTACCGTTTTAGGGTCGTCACAGGAACCTTTTGTTCCATTTTATGCCAAGAACCTCCAAAGTCCAGCAATAAACAGTTTGGCGATAGTAGGAACTTAGTCTATTCCAATGATTTTATTTTCCAGGATGTACACGGGCATTCCACACATACTGTCAGTGTCTTCTGATGCCAGTACTGTATCTCGTATCACCTGAAGTGAGTAAAATTATAACATTATAAAAGAGTGTGTAGGAAGACATGATAGTGAAGAAGGGAAATGAAGGGCGAGGATATAAATGAAAACTGTTTTTCAAAACTACATCCTTCATAGTAGTGATGGTAGTAGTTATGGCAGTGGTTGTGATGGTAATGGTAGTGATGATAGTGGCTGTGTTGGTATTAGTAGTGATGCCGGTGGTGGTGGTGATGGTGGTAGTGATGACTGCTGGGGCGATGATAGTGGTTGCGATGACATTGGTAAACATGGCGCTGGGACTGATGATTGTGTCGGTATGACAGTTCTTTGCTTCTCAAGACAGTGGCAGATCTACACCCAACTAGGTTTTTCCCCACGGGAAGGTCGGCCTCCCATGTATCCCGGGCAATCGCGGTATATATATATATATATATATTTTTTTGGGGGGGGGCAACGACGTTTACCCTGCTGGTAAGCAGTGTTTTATACGTCTTGCTGATACATTGAAAGACACCTGCATGAAAGCTAAAACAAAAAATTATGTATACCAGTGTAAATACAAACGTGGACGATTGTGTATGTACGTATGCGCCAACGCAAGATCGTGCAAGCAGAGTGAAAGAAAAGTTCCGAGAAAATTTGTAAGCGTGCATGGAAAAGTTTGAGGAATGAGAGAGTGTTTTCGACTGGAGATATGAATAGAAAAATATGGATTGTGATGGTGGATGGAGGACTCGGTGCTTGAGGTTTGCCTGCAGAAGTGGATGAGAATGGCAGTGGTCTAGTGGACGGTTATGCAGGCAGGGAGTTGGTGATAGTCAATACCCTCGTTAGGCACCGAACGATCCACAGGTATACGCGGTCAGTTATGAGAAGGGTGGGTGGTGAACTGAATGAAAGGCAATGTTTGATTATGTGTATGTGGATGACAAAATGAGAAGGTATTTAATGGACGCAATAGCATACAGAGGCTGGAGAAGTGGACTTTCTGACCACCACTTGGTGGTGGTAAAAGTCAAGGTTCAAGTGCAATGCGGGAATAGAAGGAGGGAGAAACAGGAGGAAGTAGTTCATACAAGGGGGGTTGAAATGTTGCAAGGAAATGGAAAAAAAAAGCAGGATATAAGGGACAATTAATGGAGTGATTGGGTGAATATGATTTGAAGCAGATGGGGGAGGTGGAAGATGTGTACAAGATATTCACAGAAGAAATCTGTGCAGCATGTGAGGTGGTGTGTGGGGTGAAGAGAAGACGAAAGGGAATGCAAGGAACAAAATGGTGGAATGAAGAGGTGAGATAAGCTGTGGTGCAAAAAAAGAAAGCATGTAGTGAGTGGATGGGAAGCAGAGGCATGGAAGAATTTCAGAGATGGAAGCGAGAGTTATATAGAGAGAGGAGGAGACAGGTGAAAAGATTAGTAAGAGAGAGTAAGAAGAGAGTAGATGAGGAAGTTGGAAGGGATTTGAGTGTAAAATGGAGGGAATGTAAGAAATGATCTGGAAGAAGATAAAGAGAGTTAGACAGGGTGATAAAGAAGTTAGTAGGGGCGTGAAAGATTAAAATTGTATGTTGAAAGTGGAGAAGGGAGAAAAGTGAGCAAATGGAGAGAACACTTCAATGAACTGTTAAACAAAGAGAATGAAAGTAATATTAGTATACGAGGCTGGGGAATGGTTGGGCGAAGGTGGGAGGGGAGAAGGGAGGAAGAGATCAGTAGGATAGAAGTAGTGGAAGCAATGAAGTAAGTCAAAATGGGAAAAGCCCCAAGAATTTATGGAGTGTATGGTGAAATGATGAAGCATGGGGAAGAGATAGTAATAGAATGGATATGGAAGATGTGCAGATTTGCCTAGGAGGAAGTTAGAGTCCCCGAGGATTGGAAGTCAGGTATCAATATTCCCATGAGCAAAGGAAAAGGGGAAAAAGAAGTGTGTGGCAATCATATGGGCATTTGTCTTCTTAGAGTAATAGGAAAAGTACATAGTAGAATACGTATTGACAGCGTTAGGGAAATAAGAGGAATTATTTGGAGAAGAACAGACAACTATTAAAAAGAGAAGAGGTTATGTAGATCAAATATTCATCCTAAGGTCTTTGGTGGAAAAGTTTCTATGGAAGGGAAAGAAGCTGTATGCGTCCTTCATGGATTTAGAGAAAGCACGTGACAGAGTGGATAGACAGGGAATGTGAAAATATTAAGAATATATGGAGTAAATGGGAAGTTGCTGAGTGCCCTGAAGAGTATGTATGAGGGACAGTGCTCCTTAATTTTCTGCTTAAAAAAATTGTTTCAGCTGCTGCGGGACTTCAGTTCGATTGATTAAAAAATGGTATTCAAATCATCATGGTTATTAGATAATTTTAACTTGTGCTGCATCATGTTCAAAATTATACTATTATGGCGTAATGTTAATATGCCACTGGGTTACTCTTTGCAAAGTATTAGCCCCTCATGGGGGGGGGGGGGAAGGTATCATGGGAAACCAACTTCCACTCATTGTTGCTTAGATTTATTGCTTGTAATTGCTGCCAGCTGTAGCTTTCTTCGCATCTGGATACACTTGCCAGTGTTGCTCAACAACCTGGAGAAGAAGGTGCAGTTGATCTTCGTTCTTGATCAACACTGTATTCAACTCTCGAATCAGTGCTACCCCCCTTTCCGGAAATTCAATTGTTACGTGTAGCCCCTGGACGATACGCTCAGCTTCCTTGTAATCCTCACGACTTTCCCATGTGGATGGATCGAATTCTAGGGATGAATGAGGAAAGACAAGCAGTGTGAAGATCTTCTTGGTGTTACTGGTCACAAAACTTGCAACTGTTTTCTGATTCATGCTGTCGCCTCAAGTTCAAGTGTTGCTGTCTTTAGTTGATCTTTTATTCCTTCTTAGTTAAGAGCCATCACCATTTTTTGCTTCTCTTTAGGGTCAACAGTTGGATAAAAAAAAAAAAAAGGCCAATCCAACTAATTGCTCTGACAATCACCACAAGTGACGACCAAATGCTTTCAAGCAAACTTATGAGATGTCCTTATCAGGATAAAATGACAATTCCTGGAGAAGCCTCAGATCGTTTGCTGGAGCAAGAGCTGCTTCTGTTGCCATGAATCATGATTTCAGGTAATGCTTCATGATGAACACCAAAAAACGCTTCAATCCTCGGCTTTGCTTCATTGTGATGCTTGTCTGATGATGGAAAAGATAGACTTTAATGCTATATATAACTTTAGCCATCCATCTGGCATGGTGGCAAGCACCTGGGTGCTGAAACCGTGTTCCACGGTGCGGTACACCAACCAAGGCAACAATAGACATTTCTAGCTGTTCTCGATTATCATCTCGAGGCTGGTTTTCTTGCAACTGTTTCAAACAAAATGCTCTGAGCTCATCATATTGCTCACTATCGATCACCGGCACTTCTTTGTCTTTCAAGGTCTGAAAGCGTGTTGCGTCAATAGTATTCCACTTGATTTTGAACTGCTTGAATATGTGAATGTAGGGACCAGAGGACGGTCCAAGGCAAATGGTGAAGGACTTTTGAACAAGGATCTCAAAAAAGGGATGCCGACATGCCAGGTGGAGGAGAGCCTTGTGCAACTGTTGTTAAGTAAGGGTGCACACCCCTGCCCACAATCCGGTGGCAGTGGTCCCGAATGCCATTTCTACCACACGTTCAGATATATTCCAGCATTTCAAGGTTTCTGTGATGACATTAGCCATGGCCTTTCCTGTCGCTGATTCCAAACTGGGTACATTCAAAAGCTTTGAAACTCCATCACCTGAGACGAGAATTGGAAGGCGTTCAGTGACATTTTCTCCTGTTACATCGGGAATTAGCTTTCCATCCCAGTGCACTACAAGTGGCACAGTTGGATGGAATGATTTCTTAAGCCATTCTGCAGATTCCCTCCGACTCGTAATTCGATCTCGATGGATACCTAGCCTGTTGACAGTATACATAGTTTGATCTTGTCCACAGGCAGAGGTGGTCGCAGAAAGCAGATGGACTGCAACACGGTCTGAAGTCTTGGTCCGATCTAAAGCAGCAGCAACTGGAGAAGTGACAACTGTTTTTCGTGCCCGTTGACGATTCAGAGGAGGTGCTGCAGCCGAAAAAGGAAGACCTGCTATATCTGTATAACAGTCACCGTTTCGTCTCATCACTAGTTGGGCTTTACTCCAGCTCCACTGTTTCCTCTCTTACTACTCAGTGACATGCCTCACGCTCTGTCCTCTCCTGTTCAGTCTGTTGTCCCTTTGTCTTCGTTCCTTCCGGTGGAGCCTGACATTAATACCCAGCATAAAGCCTCGTCTCCCTTTGTCCCTTTGAGCCACAAGAACCTCCCTATCCTCACGATTTTTGATGAGGTCAAACGCATTCGTGTGTGCAGTGTCAAAGAGATCTTTCATCTGTTTTTAGAAGTTCTTTCTCTTTTTCTCCTCTCCTTCTGTATTATGGCTCTTACTCTTCTCCAACTGTCTCCATTCTTTAAAAAGATTCGATTTGGGGGATACGATTCCAAGGCTCAGATGCAAGGATGCGAGCTCTCTCCCAAATCCCCCCCTTGTTCCTCAGACAAAACACATGTTGAATCCTTCAGTGTTCGTGTCTCTGTCCTCATCAGGTAGAAAAGTCGCGCCAACACTTCTACACAAGAAGGTCACTTACTTCCAAGTAGTCTTTCACTTGGTTGGCCACAAAGCCAGATTTTGGTTTTGCTCCTGCTTTTCATCCCTGAAGTTGAGAATTCCACTTCAGTCGTAGTAAATAAGTGCTTAAGAATAACTCAAAAGTCAAATCCCTGAAAAAAAAAGAAAAAAAATACGGGTATTACTAGAATGTAGCCTCCAATGAAGTAAAACAGGCACGTTTAAAAAAAATATATATATATATCAACAAAAATTTTCCTTATTAGGCTCAAGCTATGGGTATGATGCGGCACCACTAAATATTATCAAAATCGGCTAAAATTTGGTGCCTCAAATATTTACACCTAAACTCACAATGTACACTGCCAGCAAACACAATATTCCAGAATTATTTTTTCCCCTTAGTAATAAGGGCCACCTTAATATTCTTGAGGCTGCTAAGGCTGCAGCGCGTGTGGATAGTGAACTGCGGGAAGTTTTCAGTATGAACATTGGATTGAAGCAGGGATGTGTCATGCCTTCATGGTTATTCAATCTGTATAAGGATTGACTAATAAAAAGATACACGGTAGGACAGTGGATGTTGGAGCGGCCCTAATGAGAGAGGGCAGCGTTTGGAAACTTCCTGTATTGTTAAATGAAGACGAAGGGGAACTGAAAGGCAAAGTGAATGAGTTTGGGAGAATGTGTAAGAAACGGAATCTAATGGTGAATGGAGCGAAGAGTAAAGTCATGGTCTCCAAGAGAAATGAAATTACTGAATGTACAATGAGGTTGGATGATAAGGAAGTGGAAAATGTGAATACATTTAAGTACTTGGGCAGTGTGATAAGTAAGGATGGAAGTTTGGAGGATGAAGTGTTTGAAAGCGTACAACAAGGGAGAAAGGTTGCTGGTTTTTTGAAAGCAGTGATAAGAAATGAGAAGTGAGCATGGAAGTAAAAAAGTCACCGCATGATATTATCGTGATACCAACTCTAACATATGGAAGACAGGAACTTGTTGGAAGGACACAAGTCACAAGTGAGAGCAGTGGAAATGAGCTATTTGAGAGGAGCATGTGGAATTTCATGGAGAGACAGACTGACAAATAAGGAAGTGAAGGAGCGTCGTGGTGTGGAAGTGGATGTGATTGAAAGCCTCAGGAGAAATGTACTGAGGTATTTTAGTCATGTGGAGAGAATGGAGAGGGAGAGACTGAGGAGGCGAATGTATGTAAATGAGGTGGAAGGGGGTGAGCGAGAGGGAGGCCCAGGATGAGATGAAGGGCTAGAGTGGAGAGATATATGAAAGAGGGAGGGCAGTGAAATGGAGGAAGACAGGGCGACATTTGTTTGTGGCCAGCCCTTAGGGGATTAAGGCGTCTGGCAATAGATAGACAGACTTAATTCCAGCTGCGCGAAATAACGCACAAACAACACTGTCAGTTTCGAAATTTGGCTTCTTCCTGTATTATTTTCTTCTTATCCAATTTATTTTTATGAATCGATGCTAGTCCTCGTACACCCTTGTGTGTGTGTGTGTGTGTGTGTGTGTGTGTGTGTGTGTGTGTGTGTGTGTGTGTGTGTGTGAGGGAAAAATGGGAACGTATATAGTTATACAATATGAATGTTCATGCAAATTCGTTCTGGTGTGGAGTTTACTGGTATAACTGCAACATTTGTTAACGAGAATAAAAGCCTTTCCACATATTAGTTAAATTTTATCAACTGATTTTTAAAACACAGACGAAGATGGGTGATGGCGCTTTCATTTAGATAGATAGATAATTTAGTTAGTGTTGGTAAGAGAAATAGACAGAATGTAAGATATGTAGGCTGTGCACATGGTGTAATATTTTAGTTTTTAAATGACTGCAGTATTGTCCAGTGGTTTATCGGCTCCTGGAGAAGTGAAAGGTCAAGTGCAAGGAGCAGGTCGGAATCTACAAGGAAGTTTTTTTCGATTATGTATTACCATCGAGGAAGTAGGTCAGGCAGTTGCTCTTAAATCTCCTGGACTACAGCTGCCTAGCCTAAGGTCAGTACACTTCAAAGGGTTATTACTGTCTCTACCGTTGTTACTTTCAAGAATTTACTGTAATACATTTTTTTTTTTTACTTCTCCGACTCTGGGCAAAGGCTTCAAGGCCTATTTCTCGGGGGCAGTGACCTATCCTAAGGCCCAGTAGTTCTCCTACACCTCCACATGACACCACTTCGGCGCAAACACCCACCATCCACATTGAATACATGCTAGGGCTGCCTCATACAGGATTGGTGTATTGGTATTAACGGGGGTATTTTTAGACAAGTCAGCAGGTCATCTGGTAGATCAGGAAAGTCTGCGTTTTAGGAAATTCAAATCCTTAAACTGCTCCCTGCCCCAGCCGGTATTCGATCCTGGGCCCATTAGGTCTGCAGGCCGCCTCTCTACCGATTCAGCCACCGCCTCCCCCAAATAACGGAATAAGCTTTAACACTCTTGGTCCCACTAATAATACAAACCTAGAACACTAGGATATGTTAAAAGTATGTAACATAACAGGGCAGTACTCCCGAGGTGGATGGAAAGCTGATGACAGGGAGAGCTGGAGCTCTCGTTTCATCAGCCCTCGGGACTAGTTCCCGACCATCCGCCTTTGCTGAACTTTTCCAGTGTTTCAGTTACACAGACAGTAGACCAGCACGCTCTCCAGCACAAGTTTCTCTAACTGTTAAGACCAAACTACATGCACAGTACACATTACACTACCTTTTCAAAATTAAAAAATGGCAAACTGTAACAGTGCCTCGGAGTCCCCGGGGGGGGGGGGACAATAAATGCCCCCACCATCCGCCCCTGTCCCGGTGATGACTCATGCCTGGAACCACTGTCTGACTCACTTCTTCTTCATTTCTGCAACATTCGCGGCCTTTCTTCTAACTTTCTTTCTGTGAAACACCACCTCTCCTCCTCTAAACCTCACCTTCTTTTCTTAACAGAGACTCAGCTGTCTTAGGCAACCGACAGCAAACCCTTTTCTGTATCCTCCTACTTTCTCTATACTCATTTCAAAGCCAAAGGTGGCTGTTGTTTATACGTTCGTAATGACCTTTCTTGCTTTCATGTTCCTGAATTTGATTCTTCTGAATTTTCTACTCTCTGGTTATCGGCTCTCCTGTCATTCTCTAACTAAATCTATCTGTCCTGTTTACTTATCGCCTAATTCTACTGACTATCAAAAATTCTTTGACTATCTTACTTCTACGATGGAACACATTCTATCCATTTCTCCTTTCTCTGAAGTGTCCATTCTTGGAGATTTCAATGTTCACCACCGCCTTTGGCTCTCCTCTCCTTTCACTGATCCACCTGGTGAAGAAGCCTACACCTTTTCTATCCTTAATGACCTAGAGCAGCTTGTACAGCACCCTACCCGTATCCCTGACCGCCTTGGCGAGAGCTCCAACATACTTGATCTCTTCCTTACAACTAACTAATCCTTCTGCTTATACTGTTAATCTTTTTTCTCCATTGGGCTCCTCCGACTCATTATCTTAACCTGTCCTATAGCTCCTGTGTGGCCTGGGGATCCTCCAAAGAAACGTCGTCTGTGGCACTTTGGAGCTGCGGATTGGGAGGCCCTCAGGCAGTACTTCTTTGATTTTCCCTGGAATGATTATTGCTTCCATGGCCGTGAGCCATCTGCGTGTGCCTTACGCATTATGGAGGTTATTCTCTCGGGCATGGAAGCATACATTCCTTTCTCATATCCATTGTCTAATGCAAGAAAGCCTTGGTTTAATCACGCTTGTTCTAATGCTGTCCGCAACAAGGAGAGGGCCTATAAAAGGTACCTGAGACAACTCACCCCTGAATCACATCTTTATTATGTTTCTGCCCGGATTCGTGCTAAGTCTGTTCTTCGTTCTGCTAAAAATAATTTCATCCGGACTAAATGTTCTCAATTCTCCAACTCGAATTCTTCACGCTCCTTCTGGCACCTTGCCAAAAACCTATCTAAGAACTTTACCTCATCATCCTTCCCTCCTCTTTTCTACTCTGATGGCTCTGTAGCTATTTCTCCTACTGATAAAGCAGATCTCTTCGCTCAGACTTTCTCCTCTAATTCCACCTTAGACGATTCCGGTGCTGTTCCTCCATCACTTCCCCCCTCTGACTTCCTTATGGCTGACATTAAAATTTCTTCAGCTGATGTATTTACAGCCATCACAGGTCTCAATACTAACAAGGCATATGGGCCTAATGGGGTCCCTCCTGTTGTTCTCAAGAACTGTGCTTCTGTGCTTACACCCTGCCTAGGTAAACTCTTTCGCCTTTGTCTATCAACTTGTACCTTTCCTTCTTGCTGGAAATTTGCTCTTATTCAGCCAGTCCCAAAGAAGGATGACCATTCCCAACCCTCTAACCTATCGTCCAATTGCTTTAACATCCTGTGTTTCAAAGGTGTTTGAGTCTATTCTTAACAAAAATTTTAAAGCACCTTTCCTATCATAACCTTCTTTCTGATCGTCAGTATGGGACGCTCCACTGGTGATCTTCTCACCTACCTTTCGGACTCCTGGTCATTCTTCTTTTGGGACTTTGGCGAAAGCTTTGCCATTGCATTAGACATCTCAAAGGCTTTCGATCGAGTTTGGCATAAATCTTTAATTTCTAAACTGCCCTTTTACGGTTTCTATCCTTCTATCTGTGCCTTCATCTCTAGCTTCCTTTCTGGTCGTTCTATAGCTGCTGTTGTAAAGGGCCATCGCTCTTCTCCTAGCTCTATCAACAGTGGTGTTCCTCAGGGTTCTGTCGTATCATCAACTCTCTTCCTTTTATTCATCAATGACCTTCTATGCTGCACCTCTAACCCTATCCACTCGTACGCTGATGATTCCACCCTTCACCTTTCCTTTCGGTTCCCGCAACGTCCGTCTCGGCAGTTACTTCAGCAAACATGGGATGAGGCTATGGCACACCTAATGTCTGACTTGGCTTGTATCTTTGACTGGGGTAAAAATAATCTTGTTGTTTTTAATGCATCAAAGACTCAATTCTTACACCTATCAACCAGCCAGAATCTTCCACAGAAGTACTCACTGATGTTTAATAATGTACAACTCGCTCTTGCATCATCCTTGAACATGCTTGGGGTTTCATTCATTAGGGATTTATCTTGGAAGGAACATATTACATCTCTTGTGAAATCTGCTTCCAAGAGATTAGGTGTGCTAAGCCGACTCCGTACCTTCTTTACCCCTGCACAGTTGTTGACCTTGTACACGGGTTTTATTCGCCCCTGTATAGAGTACAACTCTCATGTGTGGGGAGGCTCCCCACATGCAGCCCTTCTCAATAGGGTGGAGTCAAAGGCTTTTCGTCTCATTAACTCTCATCCTCTTACTGGCTCTCTTCAACCTCTGTCTCTTCGCCGCACTGTTGCATCTTTATCTCTTTTCTATCGCTACTTCAATGGCTACTGTTCCTCTGAACTATCTGCTTGCATCCCTCCACCTCTACGACGGGCACGTAGCACCCATCTAGCAACAACCTCTCATCCCTTTTCTGTCCAACTCTCTAATGCAACAGTTAACCGTTATTCCCAGTCCTTCATTTATGCAACCGGTCAACTCTGGAACTGTCTTCCTCTGTCTGTATTTCCTACTTCCTATAATCTCCAGTCCTTCAAACGCAGTGTGTCCTGGCATCTCGAAATGAACAATGGATCATGAATTTGGCTCCCTTTTTGTATTGTTTTTGTTTGTTCTTAGAAGGAACAGTTTACGGGCCTAAGGCCTTTGGTTCCTTCTTCCTTGCATAAAAAAAGCAAAAAAAACCAAGAAATTAATGCAAAATGACATTAACAGTAAAACAAAAACGTTAACAACGGCCACCTCAGGCCTCATGTGTTGAGTGCACTGCTTTGCACACACACACACACACACACACACACACACACACACACACGCACGCACGCACGCAAGCGCACTCAGGCACCCAATGCATTAATAACTGGGATGGCCGTTGATTTACTGTTAATGATATACGGTAATGCATTAATTTCTTGCTGCAGCGTGTTTATAATTATATTATATACTTTGCACATATCCTAGTGTTTTATGTTCGTCTATTAGTAAGGTGACTATGAGTGTAAAGTATGAAGTTAGCTTGAGATGTAACTGCAATTTGAGAATGACGAGTTGGGGGTTGGGTTGGGTAGGGATATGGGGGTGGGTTGGGAGCAGGGGTAGAGGAGGGTGGAGCTCGTTTCGTCCCCCCCGCCCCCCGTCTTCCCCGGGTATATAAGGGTAGGACGGGGGCACCCCTGGGCAGCCCACCTCTCGTCGTGTGAGGAACTCCACCCAGCCCGCGGCGGGACCAGTTCTCCGGCAGCTCTCCACCGGCCGAGGGGGTTAGGCCTATTCGATCCACCCTGAGGACGTAGACCTAGATTCCGCCGACCCGGAGGTCGAGGCCGACTTTCTCCCTCCACCTTGGAACAGGGCCCTTCCCTCGTCGTCGACCATGACTGGGCCTTCCTTCTTGGCTTTTCGTCTGCTGCTGGGGAGCTGGGCGAGTCCTTAGTCCTACACCATCAAGGGCAAGGGGGTTGAGGGCAGTGTCGGGGCGGTTTTTCTCGATCTCCAGCAGTCGGCGCCACTCGATCGGCGCCAAGTCGTTCTTCCTGCTGTCCGTCCCGCCCTATCCTCCTCGATCTTCGACCTGTGCAGCCGGCCACACGATCGTTCCGCCAGCCCTCGTCTTCCCTGCCTTTCCTGCCTTCCTCGTCAGTTTGTCTGCCTGCTGGTGCCCCGTTTTTCTTAAGTTTCTGCAGCGCGCTTTTGCGCGCCCTTTGACGGGCTCTTTGTTTGCCCGTGTCCCCACAAGTTGGGGAGAATATTCACAAACAAACAAAGGCACCCCCTGAGCAAAAATTACCTATCGTGAGTGTACATGATCATTAAATAATCACTTAAAATGGTATGAGTTATTGTTTTGCTCACCAAAAATGCATAAAAGTGTAGATGAATAGTTGGAGGCAGGTATATCCAAGGCCAGGATAAGTAACCCAGATAGATCCTTAGATAAAGCCCAGAACAATTCGAGGGAATAGCAGAAAAAAAAATCCACTTGAAATATTTGGAGTATTGGGACTTTCGGATTATTAGCGGCCGGATTAGGGGGCTTTTACTTCTGAATATGAATAAAAAATATGACAAAATAGCTGGTAAACTGTGGTATTCTTTTTTAAAT
>JAGKTI010031048.1:0-11381 GCA_018397915.1 Birgus latro
AGTCTGAGCAAAAAGTTAAACTTTTTTCAGTGGGAGAAACAGCTGCACCTCATTGGCACTACTACACATCAGCTATACTGAATACATGCCAAGGCTATCTAATTCAGGGCTGGTGTGATCATGTTAGTTTTTTTGTTTTTTTACATGTTGTGGATCTTGTGGAAGACCACTAACATCTGTACTAACGGTACTGAAATCAAAAAGTTTCCCTCCCTAAACTGGAATTGAACCCCCTGTCCTCCAGACAACATATTTCTTTTCTAAAATGTGTGAAGAGACAAATATGAGACGGAACCGTGGAGGAGAGGGAAAAATGGGAAAGGTAGCTGAAAAACTGAGAGGGAAGAACAGAGAGACAAACGACTGTCTTATCAATACTGAGTATGCGAAGGTGTAGTCATGCACTGCTTTATGAAGGTCAGTTGAATAATGTCGATGATGATGGGAGATGGTTATAATTCTGCCAGGCACAATGAGAATAGAATATTCTGGTCATCTCTTAATTCTTTCAATAATAACTTTAACAAGTCATCATCCATTCCCCCACTAAAATCTTCAGATGGCCACATTACAAATGACCTGCGTGGGACAGCAGATATCTTTGCCAGTACCAGATAATCCTGACCATAATGCCCATCTCTAGGATCTATTCCTGACAAACAGTCCAGATCAATACAGGATGGAGGTACTGTCACCACTTGGATGTTCTAACCACAATCTCATCAAAGCCTCACTAGCCCGCCCCGTACCAACCAATTTTTTTTACCCAACCCACCCCCCGAACCCGACATATGTTCGATTTTTTTTTTCTTCAAACCTCCGCTTTGGGTGAGAAACATTGGAAAATCACCAAGAAAGTTCTTACCTATGCTGAGAAGTAGTCTGGACAGGTAAGCCTCCGTGCACCTGGGGTTCGTACTCTATGGAAGCGCAGTGCAGGTGCCGCGTTTTCTATGATAGGGTAACTACTCCAAACGACCCATGATACATAAATATATATTTATTGGGTGTCAAAATTTACATGTTCTACAAGAATATATTGGTTTTCAAACAAAAATATAGGCGATATAAGCATATGTTCATTATAGAAACACCTGAAAATCGCCAATTTCTGGCGCAGTTGACTCCCTGAGAGTGTTGTTTCAACTTACATTCTATTTCTCAGCTTACATAATATTTTTCTACAATCATTTTATCATTTTCAGCTATGTATAACACTTATCACATATTGACAGGCCTTCCTGTTATAGTGAGCGTAATATTATCGCATATTGACATGCGTTACTATTATACTGAGCATGATATTCTCGCAAGCACACAGTATTCCTTTTTAATTTTCAACTTCGAGTTTAGTTTTCCACAAAGATTATACCAATTTTCAACTACTAAAACTATTATCACATAGTGACATGCCTTACTATTATATTGAGCGCGATATTCTCGCAAGCACTCAATATTCCTTTTTTAATTTTCAACTTCGAGTTTAGATTTCGACAAAAATTATACCAATTTTCAACTTCTAAAACTTTTCACATATTGACATGCCTTACTATTATAGTGAGCGTAATGTTATCGCATATTTACATGCCGAGCGTGATGTTCTCGCAAGCCCACATCAACTTCCATTATACTTTTCCACAAAGATTATTAGCACATATATTACATGACCTGGTATTATAGTGAGCGTGATATTCTCGCAAGTACACATTATTGCATTCTATTTCCCAACTTTCAATTTACCTTTCCACAGAGATTATTACCATTTTCCAACAGTTATCACATATTTACCTGACTTAGTATTATAGTGAGCGTGATATTCTCACAAGCACACGGTATCACATATTCACTGGCCATACCAAGAGTACACAGGTATACCAACACTATACGTAACGTAGCAGGATGAGATACTGATACTCGAGGCACAAGCCGACGTTACAGTCGACACACTCGTAACTCGTGCCTCGTCTGCCCGTGCTCGCTCTGATTGTCGAGTTGCTGCACACATGACAGCGGTGCTGTGGTCTGGGGCAAATGGTGTAAGAGGGATGGTGGTGAGGAAGTGGCGTCCTGTGATTCGTAAGAGCGTCTGGCCGGCAGTGGCGGTGCGGGTGCAGGGGTGGGGCCTTTTCTCTGCATATTTCCCAGTGATCTCTCAGGACAGTTCCCTCACAAGCCCCTCGAAGGTCTCCGATTTTCCTGTCGTCAAAGGCGTGGAGGTAGTGGCAGTTGAGGACCGGGATATCGAGTAGGCGGAAGAAGAGTTTCTTGTACCACTTCAGCGTGGTCCTGGCACATTCCGCACTGGAAATCATGGAGTCAGACTGGTCTACCTGCCTCATGTTCACATTGTAGTCCACTACTGACTCTGGTTTCCAGAAGTGGGCCCTCCTTTGGCTGGTGTACTTCACGGAGTCTGTGCTGTGCGTCAGGGGGCAGTGTACAGTGGACAGGAGGGACACTTCTCTCTTGTGGTTCCATACAGTGGCTAGGATGTTATTTGCCTTCAAGAAAACCACCTCATTCCTGTCGAGTTTCCTCTCGAGTTCCACCATATGACGGCGGTTTCTCTTGACAGTGCCACAGACTCCGGTGTCGTGAATGTGGAGGTACCGAGCGAGAAGAGGGCTAGTGTACCAGTTGTCCGGGTACAAGACGTGACCACGATGAAGGTACTCTTCTATCATGATTTTTACCACAGCCCCTGCGAGTTCTATACTCCGATCTTCTGTTATGTCTGTCTGTGCACCGGTGTACAAGACTATTTCTTGCACATATTCAGTTTTACAGTCACACATAACAAGGATCTTGAACCCAAAATGGTGTCTCTTTGCTGTGTACATACTGGCAAAAGGAAATTTTTCCTCTCCACAACACAGGACTCTCGTCTATGACGAGGTCTCTGTAAAGATAAAATGATGAGCGGAACGTTTCCCATTGGTGATAGAAAACAAACCCAATTCTCTTCATTTTATCTGTGTTATTTACATTAGCAGGGTCGTCTGCATCATAAGAGTGGATGTGGTTCAGAATGTATTGAAATCTATTCCGACTCATAACTTTACTAAAGAAAGGTGTGTAAGTAATGGGGTCAGTAGACCAGCAAGCCGGAATTTGTCCTTTCCGGACTATACCATCAACAGAACCAAGGCAAAAAACAGGAACATCTCACTTACTGTGACTGGATAACCATAGCGCTGTGAGTGTGCGGTTGCGGTTGTTGTCCCCTGATGCTCACTTTCACTGCGCATCCTCCACGTGAAGATGTTAATCTGCTCTATTATACCCTCCACAAACTGCTCGGAGAAGTAAAGGTGGAAGGTCCACCCTGTTGGAGCCTTGGTGGATATGTAGAACAGGGTAGCCAGACTGCCACTCCTCTGTGATAGCCCCGCTGAGGGGGATCATCTTGGAGTGATGGTAGGGCTTGAAGAGTGGCTGATAGTGCCACCTACTCTGAAGGCATGCCTACCTTTGTAGGGTTCAGCATTTGTCGGCCTCGTTGACCAAGCATCCCCTACATCACTAGTGGAGGAGGCCTGCTGGTGATGTTAGTCCCTGCCCATTTGCCATCTATGGCGGGACTGTTGCCCTCCCCACGTGTTTGCCATTTGTGGCGTCCCATAATGTTGGGAGACGGGATTCCTGGGGGTTGAGCGATGCTGCACGATGCACCCTGCAGAGATACACCTCTTTGGTCCCTTATTCTGGCTAGATGGGTGGCCTGGTTGGGCCCAGTTGATTGATTGAATATAATGAAAATCTGGCGGTGCAACTGCCAGGGTCATATGCCGCCGGACAACAAGGTAAAAGATGCAGCAAATAAAAAGTGCATATTCAAAATAAAGTTATTCCCCATTTATAAGAATAAAACACTGATAACAAAAGTATAAAATATAAAATATCGATTACTTATAAAAGTGGAAGGAGCCCTGCCTCCTGAAGAAAATTAAATCTATCTATATCTATATACCTAGGCTGCTTCCCCCAAGAAAAGGGAGGTAGCCGAGACAGGTGAACACACTACCAATTTACTCATCCACTCATACACATTCATTTGCATCTAAGCCTGAAAAGGGAGAAGAGACAGATCCTCACCGCACCACACCGCACGAGGGTCAACTACAATGTGCAGTCAGTGACATCCGCAGCAGGGCCCGACAGCAAAGCTGGTTTACCCCTGCCACATCATAATGGATCCAGCCCCTTACCCGCACCTGACCCGATCAGCTGATCAGATAAAATGCAGGAAAATATCCCCTCAGAGCTGCGTCATCATTTATTCATTCACAATTTCCCTCCGTTCATTTCTATCACGCACAGCCACTCTTCCTTGCTCAACAGACAACTCTCTCACATCCAACGCTCTCTTCACACTGTCCATCCATCCTATTCGTGGCCTTACTCTCAGCCACTTACACCTCTCACATCAGATCTAGTTATCTTTTTCACCAATCGTTCATTATCCATTCCCTCCATATGCCCAAACCATCGCAACACCCTCTTCTCAACTCGATCAGCCATCTCCCAAACAATTCCAGTTCTCCTTCCCACCTCATCATTTCTCACTCGATCCATACGCGTCACTCCGCACATACTCCTCAGACACCTCATCTCAATTACATTCAAACTTATCCTCTCTGCTACACCCATATTCCATGTTTCAGCCCCATATAATGCAGTCGGTACCACAATACCCTCATACAGCCTTCTCTTTACATCCATTCTAAGTGAACAACATCTAAACACTTTTTTCATTCCTCCCAGCACCTTTCCAACTTCATTCATCTAAACTTCACTTCTGCATCTATTCTTCCACCCACAGCAACATGTGACCCTAAAAACTTAAAACACTCTACCTCCTCAAGCAACTCACCTTTCAAAACTATATCCATCCTCCTACCATCTACCAACCTTGTACACTTCATCACTTTACTCTTATTCTCATTTCCTCCTTTCACACACCCTTCCAAACTCCTCTACCAACTGTCTCAGTCTCTCCTCTGAATCAGCCACCAGTGCAGTATCATCCGCAAACAGCAGCTGCTTCAGATTCCACTCTCTACCATTATTCACCGGACTCTGTCCTCCACCTAACACTCTTGCATTCACCTCCCTTACAACACCATCCATATAAATATTAAACAACCAAGGTGACATCACATATTCCTGCCGCAGCCCCACTCCCTCGGGAAACCAATCACTCACAGTATTTCCCACTCTTGCACACGCTCTACTATTTACATAAAAACTTTTCACCCCTTTTAGTAACCTGCCATCAAGCCCACACAATCTTAAAACATTCCACAAAGCCTCCCTATCAATTCTATTATATGCTTTCCCTAAATCCATGAACGCCCAAAACACATCCTTACTTTCGCTAAATACTTTTCACACACCTGTCTCACAGCAAACACCTGATCCACACATCCTCTCCCTCTCCTAAAGCCACAATGCTCATCACCAATCACTCCCTCTGTACCCTCTCTAACTCTCTTAATTAACACTCAACCATGTACTAGCTTTTGAGGTATAAGTCTGTTGAGTGTTGTAGAAAATTAAAAACATCAGTAAAATCGACGGAGACTCTCCCAAGCATCGAGGACAGAATGTAGGCACCATCTGCTCCCTTATGCCTACGGAAGATTCTCTGACGTAGGTCCCCCAGACTCTGACACTCGACCAGGAAGTGACGGACAATAAGGGGAACAAGGAAATCAGCACAATACAGTTGAGTCTCACCACTCATCAGGAATCCATGTGTAAGGCAAGAGTGCCCAATGTGAAGCCTGGTAAGAGCCACCTCCAGTCGCCTAGGCATGGAGGGGCGAACCCTTGGCACATCCACTCTCTGAAAGATTTCTTTTAGTTTATTATGAGCAACACAATCCCAGTTTCTCTGCCAACACGTACGAATTGCGTACCGCAAGTAGAGTGTTACATCAGAAGCAGGAAGCGAGTATGTGGTTGGGGGCTGTTGAGAAGACGCAGCTTTAGCTAATGTATCTGCCCTCTCGTTGCCCACCACACCAACATGTGAGGGAACCCAGCAGAAGTCCAAATGACGGCCACGACGGCCAAGAAGAAAAAGCCACTGTAAAATTAATAAAACCAATGGATGGCATGCATTAAAAGACTCCAGTGCGGAAAGAGCTTCATGCGAGTCACTAAAAACACAAAAACAGATTGTGGGAGAGAAAAATGATTTTGAGAGCATATAAAATCGCAGTCAGTTCCGCCATATATACGGATGCAATACCAGGAAGACTACCGCCCCTACTAAAGAAAGGGAAGACAACACCAAAGCCTACTCCTGTGTAGATGGGGACAGAACCCTCGTGAGTGGAGGCATGTTCCAAAAAGAGAGAGAGGGACACCTGAGAGGGAAGTGAGTCCTTTTTTCAACAACAGACCTACAAAATGTCACACATGGGAGTAGCCAAGAACCCACCCTTGGGATCCGATGTGGACATACTGCTAGTCTTTGAACAGAGAAGGCTAACGTAATAGACTGGACCCTGTAACCAAAGTGCTTCGGGAAACCAGGGCGGGTGTCATAAAGAGAAGATCGGGAATCCTGAGAAATGATGGCACAAGAAATTGAGTCTGGAATGCGGTGAAGACGATACCAACACCTCATCATCAGCAACTGCCATCGCAAATCCAAGGGGAGTACACCAGCATCCACCAACAAACTTGAAATCGGGATGATCTGAATGCCCCGGTTGCCAGATGTAGACCAGCAAGATGCACAGAATTTAACAACCAGAGACGGGCATCTGTTGCAGAGGAGTAGATCACACCCATATTCAAGTTTAGGAAGAATAAGAGACCTATGTTAGAGGAGGAGGGTCTGACAGTCAGCACCCCATGAGGTATGGGCCAAAACCATCAAAAGACTCAAAGCATTTTGACATGCCACCTTTACAGAACAAATATGAGGAACCCAGGTTAGTCGTCTATCAAATAAAAGACCCAGAAACCGCGTCTCTTCCACACAGGATATTCCCTGACCGTACAGGTACAAGTCAGGGTCTGGGTGAACTCCTTAAAGACGTCAAAAATGCATAGCCACTGTCTTTGTCAAAGAAAAACGGAAACCGCGAAACTCTGCCCAATCGGAAATCCTACTGAGGGCCAGCTGCAACTTCCTCTCTCTCAGAGACATTCTATATGCAGTGAAGGAAATTGTGAGGTCATCAACATATAGTGATCCTTGTACACCATCAGGAAGTTCGCTGATGACACTGTTAATGGCTACAACAAAGAGAGTAACACTAAGGATACTCCCCTGTGGTACCCCATCTTCCAGTGCACGGGCATTAGAAAGCACCCCTCCCACTCGGACCCTTAAAAATCGGTTAGATAAAAACTGTTGAGTAAAAATAGGCAACCACCCACGAAGACCAAACTCATGAAGAGAAAGTAAAATACCATGACGCCAGGCAGTGTCATATGCCTTCTCCAGATCGAAGAAGATAGTGACCTGGTGTTGGTTATTGGAGAGTGCCTCACAGACAAAAGATTCCAAAGACAGTAGTGCATCAGAGGTAGATCGCATTTTTAGAAAACCATACTGGGAAAGTGATAAGAAGTCACCTTTCTCTAAATACAACACAAGCCTAACATTAACCATCTTTTCCAGAACTTTCCATAAACAAGACATCAGAGATATAGGCTGATAATTCGTCGCCTGTAGGTGGTCCTTATCTGGGCTGGAGATGAGGATAACCACAGCAACACCCCAACAAGCCGGAAACTCCCCAGAACACCAGATCTTATTAAAAAGTGAAAGTAAAAATAAAAGGGACTCTTCGGACAGGTGATGTAAAAAGGCATAAGGAATATTATCATAACCAGGAGAGGAATCATGGCACTGCGACAGAGCCGCCTGGAGTTCAGAAATTGAAAATGGAACATTGTAAGACTCTCCCCCAGAAGAGGCAAAACTGAGATCATGAGACTCTAGGCGCCGACGGTGGCAAGCCGAAGGCAAATCTGCATCCTTCTGTGACACACTGGCAAAATGATCAACTAGCAACTCTGCAATAGTGATAGGATCAGCCACAGTTCCACCTGCTGTCGATAGAACAGGAGGGGAGGGAACAGTAAATTTTCCTGAAATTTTCCTGACCCTGTTGCACACCTGAGTGAGGGAAGTCCTCAAACTGGGAGGAAATGTCACCTTTCCAGGATGAACGCCTGGCCTCCTTTAAATCCTGCCTCATATGAGCTTGTGCCTTCTTATACGCCACCAAATACTGAAGGTTCCCACGGTGACGAAGTCAAGAGAAGGCAACTTATTTAGCTTTCACCGCAGAACTGCACTCAGAGTTCCACCAAGGAACCGGACGTTTAGGAAACTGACCCTTCGTTCTTGAAATAGATAGTAGGGTTGCCGAGTGCAACATGTCAATGAAAAATGACACCGCCTCAGTAAGACGGCCAAACTTATTGACAGAGAGGGAGATGGAACTCAATTCTCTGAAACGTGGCCAGTCAGCCTTATCCAGATGCCAGCGAGAAAGACGTGGCCGAGGTCCACCTGCACTAGCAGTCAAGAGTAACGGAAAATGATCACTGACATACAGGTCTGGCAACACATCCCAGGTAAAATCTAAAACAGCATCAGCTGAACATAAGGATAAATCAATGGCAGTAAAAGTTCCAGTCTGGCTATGGAAGTAAGTCATCTTATTTGAGTTCAAAATGCCCAGCTCCTCATCCTCCACTAAAGAGGCCAGCATAACACCCCGAGGGTTGGCTTCACTGTTTCCCCACAGTGGATGGTGACCATTCATATCTCCCAGTAACAGAAAGGGAGAAGGAAGGCCATGGACAGGGCGTTCCAGATCCATCTCATCAACAGTGGCACTAGGAGGAAGATAAAGGCTGCAAACTGTATACTGTCTATGTAAAAACATGTGGACAGCAACAGCCTGCAGAGGAGTGGAGACGTCCAGATGGCTGTATGGAATATCCTGGCAAAGGAAGATAGCAGCACCTTCATGACGACCTTGACCCGGCACAGGATCAGAATAAAATGTATGGTACCCAGAAGGACCGGAAGGAACAGCAGCACCAACCATGGTCTCCTGGATGCACATGCACAGAGGAGTGAACTGAGAAACAAGATGACACAGTTCCTCATAGTTAGCACGTAAACTCCAACAATTCCACTGGATGATAGAACCCATAGTGGAGGGATGATGATTAGGTGCGGGACTGTACTCCTCCTGACAAGCAAGTGGGTTTGGATTGATGCTTATGAAGCCCTTTGGGAAGAGTGCCCAGCACCAGGATCCCGCACCCTATGATGAACATCCATGAGCAAACGTGGGGACAAGGAAGAGGAAAGTTTTACAATATTCATCTACTGAGTTGGGGTAACACTTGGCCTGTGAGGTGGCTTGGTGGCCGCCTTGGTTGATGGAGGACAGTCACTGCCAATATCGGAAGCCCCAGAAGTGGAATTAGTGTCCAAAGCGTTCGATCCCTGTGTGGATGACATTTTATGTGTCTGAACTGAATCACCACTGGTCTGTCCAACATCGTCCCGAGATGGAGACCTGACCACAAGCAAACCATCAGCTTCAGCCTCTGCCTGGCTAGTCCCCTCAGCCTCCATGGCAGATGGAACAGGCGAGAGGTCGAAACAAGGTTCAACAACAGAGACCCTAGGTGGCCAGTCTTCAGGCTCGGAGGACTCTGAAGAGTTACGATGACGCTTGCCGGGTACAGAAGGAGCATTGTCCATACTGACCAAGACGGGAGAAGGAGTTACATCAATGTGTACATCTGCCACCACCATAGAAGTGTGCAAACCGTCAGCAACTGAAGTGGAGGCATAAACAGTTGGAGTGGTGGGTGGCCAAACATTTTCACATGTATTATTAATTCTAAGAGTAGCATCTGGCAAATCAGTAGAAGGGGAGGTGGTCACTGTAGATGGTGTCACGAATTTTCTTCATTGTAAAATCACGTTAAGTTAAATCGTGACATCCAGTGATTTTGTGAGGAGCAAATAAAAATGTACGATAATTTTTAGTTGTCAGGCTTTGCTCCGCGCATGTGCCCGCAGCTCCCACCCGCGCCGCGTCGAGCATTCAAATTAGAGTCAGTCTGTTCTTAGCCATGGAACGATTGGGTCGTACGCCTCTAGAGGCTCGAGTGAATTCTTTATTTCAGATCTTGGCTTGAATCGGCGTGTGTTCTCGAGCTCCCACCCTCTCTTGGTGATCGACTACAGTACAGTCTCATCCATATCGATCAGTATTTTCTGGTTTTTCCTAGGCTTAAGCTTTTGAAATATTTAGCCGTTATCCGAGTGTCTGAGTGAGTGAGTGTATTCCTTCATTTGATTTGAATTTCATGTAACATAAATTCATTTGTTTGTAATTAATAAATTTACAGTTCGTTTTCTTGAGCTTTGTTAAAGTATATCAGCCGTGTTTGATTTACCCACTTAATTAGTACAGTTTGCTACTCCACGTTAGCACAACTTTTTGAATTAAATCACGGCTGGTATTTAGACCAGCTTTGGCATCACTCCTTAAATCCGTTGTGCTATCTAGGAGTTTGGCTCAGCCAAGAGCCTGTTATCATTATTATTATCATTTTTTTTTTTATTGTTGGGGGGGGAGAAGAAACTTTCTCGTAGGCCAATGGTACAATATTGCAGCCCAATAGAGCGTCTAGTCTCTGCTGCGTGCCGTTGAGGAAGTCTGTAATTCTCGACTCTAGAGAATTGACATAGCACACTTAGCTATACATTTCATTATCTTTTGGAAATACTTAAATTTCCCCTGACATCTGGCGACACGCCAGAGAAAACTCTCATTTTCCCCTGACATCTGGCGACCTTATACCAGGATAAACTCCTAGCTTAAAATTTATTATCGAATCACTCACTCATACCTATCAGTCTCAGTTGCCAATCAGTCTCAAAAACCAAGCACGATGGAGCACAGTACATTCGTGCAAGAAGCTAAAGGTATGGGGCTCACTAACCCCCAGGAAATTCGAGATTATATCCTGTCGCGTTTCAATGGCGAGCAGGAACGTGAAAATGCTGCCCGTGAAGAGCGGAAAATTGAACGCGAGGAACGTCAATGGCAGCGAGAGTATGAAGAACGACGTGAAGAACGTGAACGTGAGGAGAGAGACAGAGCACGTGAACACGAGCGCCAAGCACGTGAACACGAGCGCCAAGCACGTGAACACGAGCGCCAAGCACGTGAACACGAGCGCCAAGCACGTGAACACGAGCGCCAAGCATGTGAACACGAGCGTGAGGAGAGAGAGAGAGAATGTGAACACGAGTTGGAGGTGCTTAAGCTTAAGCAAGACTCCTTGGCTTCAGGCACACTGGGTGCAGCCAATCC